>JAVQJX010198003.1:0-12970 GCA_036025115.1 Ambassis agassizii
AAAGTCCAAACCCCAAGTGCTGTACTGAAATCATTGCTGTAAGTTATTGCTGTTAAAGGTGGATCTACAAGCTGTTGAATACTTCTGATTTTTCTTATAAAAGGGTTGGTGGTGTGTTATCAAGCTGGTTCCAGAGAACAAATTGTCACTTGTTCTGTTTGATTTGCATTGTTTGCCTTTGATATTTAACCTGAAACACCTTCCTCCTCTTCTTCCTCCTCCTCCTCCAAGTACTCTGACCAGCCTACCTGGAATGGGACTCTCTCACATGACACACTAAGCAGGTATTTGTTTGGGTGTGCAGCTGGAATGAAAATGGTTGTGTCCAATGCACAGTGGGTCAAAAACACTGTTGTGTAGACAAGAGATGACTGCTTCTGTTATTCACTGTGTTGTCTTAATCACACTTTATCATATATTTTGTGTATTTTCTGTCAAAAAAACAGAAAGATTTGGAATAATAATAATAATAATAATAATAATAATAATAATAATAATAATAGTAATAATAGTAATAATGGGTATGATTTTTCCTTTTTCCTCCACATGTGGGGTCCTCCTCTCCTTCTGCGTTTCAGTGTATTTTAGTCTTTTTGCAGCCATCATTATGTGGTGCGGGTGCTCTATTTTTACTTTCTCTGTTCAACCAAAGGCCTCTTTTATGCCCCCTCTCTCCCACTGAGGCCTCTGAAGACTCGTCTCCAGCAGCAGGCCTACCCTCTTATTTTAGTAGAGGGGGAATCATCTGTACAACGCATGTTGGCTTTTACCTAATCATAACAACTCAGTGTAAATAGATTGACTCTCTCCCCTCTCCATCATGTGGTTAATGAGTGGTAACAGATCACAAGTATTCCCCCTTCCAAGCCACCCCCAACTCCCCTACACATGATCAAACCCTGAAATGCAGAACATATGCTTCTAATTCCCCACTGACAAGAGAGAGAGATAAAGAGGACAGAGTGAGAGAGATGACTCCTGATTAGATGAAAGACAGATTTTCTGCTGATTTTAAACATTTATGATGCTTTTTAGGCATTGTTTTATATTATATTTGAACACTTTATCTGGACTGTACAGATAATTTTGTTCTGCTAAAATTATAATAAAATTATAATAAATATATTATTAATTAATATAATATAATATAATAATCATAAAAATGTTAATATTTTATTGTAGGCTAATAGTATGGGAGATGGGACTGAAATAATACAAGTATGTACAAATGAAGTGTGTGTGTGTGTGTGTGTGTGTGTGTGTGTGTGTGTGTGTGTGTGTTAATCTACTTACTCCTGTTCAGTCATCCACTTTCATCTATTCACCTTCTCTATGCCTATATACCCTATACCTGTCACTGATGTTATACTGGACTGATTCGCATTCGATAATAAATGGCACCAAAGGGACAAACAATCACATATGAGCAGGTTGCACACACACACAACACGCTGAACATCGTACACGCAATCACCCAGCGACAATTTAATCACGATCCCGAGCTGCGTCTAATCCACATCAAAAGATAAAATTCTGTTTAATCCCTTCAGTGCTAACTGAAAGCACACACCCACACAGGAAGGTAAATGTGTGCAAGGTATATGTGTGTGTGTGTGTGTGTGTGTGTGTGTGTGTGTGTGTGTCAGATGTATGGCACCCCCTGGCCATCTGTGGGAGGACTTTGATAACCCGATCGCAGCCGCTGATAATAACTGCAACACTCTGGATTGAATACTCAACCTGTGCCCCTGTTGTGGACAAATTAATAGAAACACCACTACAGTGTTGACTCCCTAAAGATGAAACAATTGATATCACTGGAGTGAATGATGTATTTTGGTGACCTCTTATAAGTGAATACAAATAATTGTGTCTCTACAGCGTCAGCATGTAACAGCTGTTGGAAGATGAGATGTTTGTGGCTTAGCCTTAACCGTCCTATCATATGAGATGATATTTTTGTTTTCATTTTTAGCTTCTTATCACTCAGCAATGATAATCCATGAGTCATTTTTTCCCCCGAATTTTAAATTTATGGAATATAATCTACAATAACCTAAACTCGAATTAATTTTCTGGATAGACATACATAATCTGGATGCAACATAATATTATTGTGAGTATAAGATGAACCTAAACATAACATGATGAAGCACTGAGCATTGACAAGACGGCAGCTTCTTCTCTTGGTAAGACTTATTTTGTGGCCAAATTCTAATCCAGCATCATTATTAAAGGTGCTATATGTAAGAATGCGGCCAAAAACGGTTACTACACTAAAATTCGAAATACTGCAGTGAGTCGTATCCTCCTCCCCCTCCCCTCCAGATTCGAGGTTGCCAGATCGGTTGGTGCATCCTCTGTCAGCAACGAATGAGTCACTATGGCGAGTGACGAATCCTACGCTGTGAGTTCATCGTTTGTTTGCTCATCATTTAGTTTATCTCCTATATAGACCCTCACTCTGCCTCCAGCTTTATCTTTTTGTGATTGGAGCTCTTTTAGGTTTCGTTGCCTCCACCATCGTAGCTCAGTTGTAAACTGTCAACCTGCAGCTGAGATTCTACTGACTGCAATGATTTGTAGACAACAGTGGGTGGTTGGTGATTTCATTATGTTATATGAACATTATTCCAAAGTCTTTGTGACATATTAGAGAGATTTTACGGCCAGTTGCTTTTTATTTCTCACATATTGTACCTTTACGGCTGGCTTTGAACTCTCTGGTGGGTACATTTAAGCTTTTTGGTTATATCTATATGAACCAATCTGTTCTGGATGACTCGTCGTCATGCAGTCCCCTGCAGGGGCGTTGTTGCTTTAATTCTGGGGGCATTTTGTTTATATATATTTGACATATGTACCTATATTATGAACAATACGATAATAAGGGTATACAGTATTAAGGAGTGCTTAACTCATGATAAGCATGAATTAATGAATGTATATCATGAATTCTTATTGACCACTATAAAAAATTGTTTTATCTTCATACCTTAGTAATATTTTTACAACAAATTTTGACTGAACTGAAATTAATCATTAGAATTATGAGTCCATCCACTTTTGTTAAGTAAGGATGTATTAAAGGTTCAGTAATGATGAGCATCATTTGCACTTTTGTAGTTCATTGCTTGTGGTGCTTCTTCTGTCTCTTAGATAGCTATCATAATTCCCTTAAAGCTCTTCATTAGTTTATAGTGATCAATAGGAATTCATCCATCCATTTTCTTAACCCACTTTGCCCTAGACTACAGTGTCTAGAGGGGGATGGAGCCAATCCCAGCTGTCAATGGGCGAACACACTGGACGAACACACTGGACAGGTCACAAGAGCTAACAATAGAGAGACAGTTTAGCAGACATTGCTAACCACAATGGAAATCCATGATATTCATTATGACGGTGTTCAGTGTTAAAAGGTAAGTCAGTTCAGAGTCAGTAGATGACTAGACGCGATGCATGTCACTCAGCTGTCTGTCCGCGTCTCCGCAAACTTCTTTGATGTCATATTTTGAGACGGTTAATGATGCTGAAAACAACGGCGTTAATCAGCTGCTCTGCTTCTTCATTTTTCGGTGGAGATCTGATATAAACAGACTGACAACAAGTTTCACGCTGAGAAACCGAGATGCTGATGAACATGCCTCGCTACACCTGCTACTAACAAAACTCTTTCAAAAATCTGCTTCTCCACTAAATAATTAAATCACCTGTCATCCATGATAAGTGTTCGACTGACATTTTTTCCCTCTTTGCCCCCGCCCCCTCCTTTCCCTTCCCTCCCAAGTTTGTGTGTGTTTTGCCTGAGCTGCTATATATAAAGTGTATGAATGATCAGTGCTTTCATGTCGGCAGGAACAAGGAGACGAGCTGACCGCAAGGCATTGTGACGTCTTTTTCATCCTCTGATCAAAATCGTAACACTTTTACTTCCTCTGCCTTTGTGCCTTTCAACATTTAAAAAAAAAAGTGATAAAAGAAACTCAAAATGACCTACTTTTTCCTCTAAAAAAAGGCTTAAAATATTGTCTGTATCTTCATCCGGATGACAGCAAGGAAGTTAAAGCAGGTTATTTTTGTCTCCGGTGGAGATCTTTCGGATACCTTTTGCCCTCAGTGCTTACATAACGCCTCCCATTCTTCATGCTACTGTTAAAATAAAAAGAAAACAAAGTGACGAAAAAAAAAAACTTTTTTCCAGGTCATATGAATGTATTAAGAGGCCTGTTTTATCCAGGGAGAGGGACAGAGGGTGTTAACGAATCTCAGTTGTTCTGCTACACCTGTCAGTGAGACATGGTGGAAGCGCTAAAGGCCAGCTGCCACACCTCTGCTTCATTATTTATCTGGCCTTTTTATCCTTTTGTTGGGTTATTTATGAGCTTCAAACAGGTGGCCCTGCCAGAGATGGAAAGAGAGAGAGAGAGGGTGTAGGTTTAGAGACAGAGAGAAGAGGTCAAGGGTGGAGAGGAGAGGAAGTGGACGGTGTTGAAAGAAGAAAAAAAAAACATGTCGGCACAGACGCTTCAAACCCGATGAAAAGTCAGGATTTGAACTACATTTTTAATGTATGTCTGCCATCTGATCGGACTGGGTCTCACTATCAGGACAACACAACTTTTTTTTTCACCTTGTCATTATTTATTTAGCAAAAATGAAGAAGAAAGAAAATGTGTGGGCAATACTAAGTAGCACTACTGAGGTTCATTTCACTCCATCAGAACAAAGAACAAGACACGTGGAACAATGTCCTATGGACACATGAGAGCAAAGTGGATACACACTGTCAAAGCACGGTGGTGGAGGGATGATGGTTTGGTTTTGTTTTACACACACAGGACCTGGACAGCTTGCAGTCATTGAGTGGACCATGAACTCCTCTGTATACCAGAGTATTCTAGAGACTAATGTGAGGACATCTGACTGACAGTTAAAGCTTGGTGGAAACAATGATCCAAAACACAGCAGCTAATCTACATCAGAATGACTGAAGAATGGAGTGGTCAAAGTCCAGACTACAATCCAATTGTCTTTGTTTTCTTGCTAAATAAATATGGCACAGTGAACATTTCCTTCTTAGGTTTAATGATAATCACTGCAAATAACTCAATAAATATCTCACAGTATTAAGGACTCCTTACAACCTAGTTGAGGACAGGATAGAGGACAAAGATGACTGTTAAGCAGTGAGGAGCCAAGAAGAAAAGAAAGCAGAACTGGGTGGGGGTGAAAGTGAGTAGATAAAGGTGGCAGTGAGACACAGTCTACAGACAGAGATTAAACTGTGAGCCATGATAAGGAGATAGTGGGCAGGCCACTGAACATTTAGAGAGTCTGTGGATGACAGAAAGGAGAGTTTGGCTTGAGGCTAAGAAAGAAGGTTTTATTGAGAGAGAATAAAGAGCTCATGGAAAGTAGAAGGCATGATTAAAAAGACCGTTCCTGGATTTATAGAAGTAAAAATAAAACGGCTAATGCACAACTTGTTTTCTCTCTGCCTCTCTTTGCTCGCGGGCGAAGCGTGCATACTATCTGCCCTTAATAACAGGCATAGCTTTTCATTTCAGAATTCATTCCTGTCATTTGAGCAAAAGGACGCAGCCTCTCTGTCATGCATTATACGCAACATTACAACTTGTTGACTCGAACTCTGCAACCTTGTGGTGTGCAGACAGACCGCTCTGCAGACAAAACTGTATCAAGCACATCATCATTAGGAGCGCTGATTAGGTTTTTTCACCACATCACGCGGCCCAAGGCCTCTGTCTGAACCTGTCTGTTCTCAATCTATTGAGATGGAGCTCAACTGGGTTAAGCTAATGGGCTAATCTAATGTCAGAAGTTGTACCCCGAGGCTGGCTGAGTCTCATCTCCCCCCACCCCCACCCTCCTCGCACCCCCCCTCCCCACCCCCCTCATCTCCACATCACATAACAATTAGTCTTCCATCCCGCGTTGTACATGGAATGGGACCAGGAAGTGGCAGGCTCAGACAGGCCTGTGATTGGAGGCCTCTGGAGATGAGGGTTGAATGCCAGCTGGCAGCAGGTGCAGGCCAGACAGCCAGGCTGCAGTCGCACAGATCTGAGGGACAATAACAATGCTGGCACACACAGCCTGCTCGCTCTCATTTTGGGATGTGTGTCTGTGCGTGACAGCATGTGTGTGTGTGTGTCCATGGCAGCATGACTGTGTGTGTGCTATTTTAAATGAGAGAGTAACTTACTTTGAGCAGATCTTTGGGAAAATCTTGGCCATCGTTCAGTCCTTCCAGGTTGCTGACGAACTGTGTGCATGACATCCTCTTGCCAATGTTCTGGGAGAATAATATAAATGTAATATTATTTGTCTGTGTCCTCCACAACAGGGAAGCATCATCCTGGCCTAAAATGGAGGATAAAATGTAAATTTCTTCATTACACCACCACTGACCTGCTGACATTTTTGTGTTTTTGTCTAACCAAAATAAAGCATTATTTCACTCAGTCACGAATGACTATTTAGCTATTTGTAGTGATATTAAGGCAGGATATCTGCACTTTTATTATCCGTCCATTCATCGCCGTAGCAACAAGGTTAGCAGACACGCCCAAGGATTTTGGACATGTGTGGAAAACTTCTATCAACCTGTTAGAATTTTGTCTCCTGGAGCCTTTTTGTAGGGAGTTTGTATGCATTGGTTTGGATGGATGGATGGCTACAGTGCAGTGCCCTGTGCTAATATCAATAATGTTTGAGTTATGCTCATTATAATTAGCCAATTAATCAACTATAATTACAATTTTAATAGTGAGGTTATTGAAAGCCAGATAAATAAACACCCTTCCCTCTACCTAATTTGTCATTTCAGATTACATTATGAATCACTGACCTAGCAAAATATGCAATACAAAGTTTTTTTGTTCATTTCATGGAAAATTCATGAAAAGTAAATCCTAATTTAAGGAGTCACACTGCACCTACACAGTCTCTTCTCTCATAATGACGTTCAGAGTTAGATGTGCTGAAGCTTTCTTGACATGCTCTTCCCTGTAAGAGCTGATCCCCAATCCAGTCACCTCAATAGTCACTTTGATTAATCATTCATCTACTGAGCTGCACTATCACAAGAAGTCCCACCAGCAGCCCAGATCTGCACAGGAAGGCTCCGACTGTAAAAAGCAGCAGATTAATGACAGTGAAAGGAGCTCAGCGGGCAGACTTGCAGACCCAGATCAGCGGGTGATCAGGCTTAGTATATTCCCCTAACTCTGTTATTCAAAGGGGCTTCTGAGGAGAGGGGAGCTTTTATAACTTTTTCTGTTCTTTGTTTATCTTCTCTTAGAATAGATATATGGACACATGAAAGTCTCCTTACCTGACCGTGTAGATCAGTGTTCAGCAGCATTAGGGCACAGGTCAGTGTGTGAACTGCATCTAAAGAATGGAAATTCAGTATTACATGAGTAATGCTCATTAGATTTTCAAACAAATTTTATGATTAATTTGACGATGAAAAATGGATGTTATTGGCTTTTACCTACTAAGCATTGCAACCATAACACTTTAAAAAACTTTAAATAAATCCATAATTAAACAGCCAGAAATTCAAATATTTTTTTTTTGGCCAAATGTCCCATTTGATCATCAATATATGATTAAAATAACAATAAAATACTACCAATAAAAAAAGTGTGATGTAATTTAAGCATTACTTTACACCGTACTTGAGCCCAGTGTCACATTTTAGTGTCAAATGTGTCCAATTTTGTGCTAGATGCATATTTTCCTGTAAATGTTCCATTGCTGCTAGTGCTATCACCTCCTTCCAGCACTTACTTACTTACTTACCCTCCGATGGCATGACTTTTGGGTTGCAGACCAAGTAGCGCCTAGAAAAGTGTGACAGCACCCTCTCCCTCTCCTGAGTCTCCCCAGTCAGGACAAACTGCCTGAGGAAAGTCCTGCAGCACAAACACAAAGCCAGCAGACAGTTACGAAATAGCAAACACACAAAACATTAAAGATGACCTGTTTAAAATTCAATTCAAAAAATATGCCGGTTAGTACATTACAGTTTATTGTTAAAATTAAAGGGGTGCAACAATAATATTATATTTAGATATTGTGATATAAGATTATGCAGTAGTACTGTAGTAAAGAATATCTTTGTTTTCTGAGGTGGTCTAAAAACACATTGTGTAGGTAAAAAAATTATATTGTACATATACATGTGACTAAAACATGTATGAAGGTATATATCTAAATAAAAAATGTAATAATGTATATAACAAAACACACTGAATCTGTAATAATGATTGCTGTCATTTTGAATGCAATGACACGGCTGTCCTCTAGAGGGCAGTGTTTACCAACAGAGAGTATCCACTACACAGAATAAAACATATTTATATTATTATTATTATGGACATACAGTAGTGGTGTTTTTTAAGGTAACAAAGAGAATCTTTAATAAAATAATCTGTATTCTAATGTGTTTTTCCTTACCGTAATGCTTGGTCAATAGCAAGTCCTGCAAAATTGAAGAAACTCAGATACTCTTCTGCAACCATGCGGCTGAAGTCATTACTGCAGACACACATAAAAATAAGTGGAAATATAACAGCAGGAACAAATCACAGTGTACTGTAAAAGCTTAAAATGTCAAACAAACACTCTTTTCTCTCTTTCTCAGCTCAGTGAATGTCTTCAGTTTGTGCTGTCAGTCAGTTAGTGTGCACTGGCACAGTCAGCTTGAGATGCAGACCGGAGGCCAGAAAGAAAAAAAGAAGAAGGCAAAAGGAGGAGATTCTCAGGGTGCATCTGTCAGAAAGTGAGGAAAACCCTTTAATCCCAAATTCTTTCTCATCAGCACGAGCAAGCAGCTGACAGACTGATGGGCTGATGGAGCAGTGCAGTGCTGGAGGAATGCAGGATCTGCCAAAACACAGTGCTTAATAGGCAGAATATAAATATAAATACAGTAAATGTAGAGGGAACAGAATGTGCAGTAGATTAGCAGTTAATAAATAAACATTAGATGCAGTACATGAGATGAATGGATATTACAGTGCACTTTGAAATCACACTGTTTCATAATTCATGGCAGATAACAGCATTTGTTGTGACTATTAAATTACAATATTTTAGATTTTGGTGCATTGTTATGGAATATATTGCTGCTTCCTACTGTGTGTCAGTGCAAACATGTTTGCAGATCATCAACATGAAAATCTGTTTTTTTTTTACAATCACAAGTCAATTGTACAACTTTTGTGTACCAGCTGCATGTGGCTGCTGTCTCTACTGAATCAGCGCCAGCAGATACATATACATTACTATACATTACAATTCACTGTTTTATTGTTAAGAAAAGAGTCCTGCCTCTTGACCCCACTGGCAGCATAAGAAAAATCATTTAAAGTGTTTATAATGATATAATATTGTAATTATATATTTAACTGTACTATGAAATGTGATCAAAAAAATCTTTTTTATTTATAATATATTTTTATACCTCTTTTACTTTTAATACTGCAGTTTAAATGTACATTTTGTTGATAAGAAGTCTGCATCATCTTCTGAACCACATGGGAAGACCATAACTAAGTTCTTGTATATATTTCTTGATATTTTAACTGGCTGCTGGGGCCAATCTCAAAGAAATTGCAGTCTTGAATGACTGTTGGTTGCTCCTGTCTGTGGTTAGAACATGGTAAATATGTTTTTCAATGTAGCTGGTGACGTTCTCACATGTTGCTATGGTACTCAGTGTGGTTACCAGGGTAACTGATGTGGTTTCAAATAGGGAAGCTGTAATTTCCAGATACTTGCTTTGACAACAGGCAAATATAGTATATAAACTGGAGATGCAAATTGGTGACAGAAACCCTCCAGGCAGAACAATTCCAATGTATCAAATAAAAGGAAACGGGTCCCAGGATTTTATATGCTACAGTATTTGGGGCCCTCATCCCAATGCAGCTTACTTCTTGCTGAGGTGGCGCGCCACATCAGACTTCTTGAAGCCATCCAAGTTGAATAGACGTTTGGCCAGGCGTTTGGCTGCCGCCACGTCGGCACGATGGCTGCCGTTGGTGAGAGTGTCACTGCTGCCCAGACCCAGCCTGTCGCTGAGGTCCTGGTCCAGCTCAGAGTCTGTAGCCAGACGGGCCTTCTCCCTACTGAGAGAGGAGCTGGGAGGGGGAGGGATGGAGTGGGGGGCAGCAGAAAGAGAGGGTGATTAATATCAGATGGTGAGAAACAGATGGGCACAAAGAGATGTAAGGAAAGGAAAGAAGGAAATTATAGAGGAAGGAAGACTGATGGTGTAATACTAAAACTGTATTAATAATTGAGTTTTACTGATATCTAATCTGTGCTCAAATCAATTCCAACTGTTATGGAAGGACACTAAAATACATATAGGGGGAATAAAAACAGTGGAAGAAAATTCAAGATCCACTATTAAAAAAATAAAAATGTAATAAAAGGTTAGCGGTGGAGATGAGACAGCAGCTGGACTGAGGAAATAAATTGAAATAAATGAATAAGGGGCTAAACTGAGTTCATTTTCCACAGGAGATACAGTGTGCAGATCTTTTTGTTTAATTTTACATTCAAAAATAGCATGTGGTATGATTATACAGTTTAATAACTGCATTAAAATATCCTCCTCCCTTGCTAGCTTCTTTCCTTTTTTTATCACTTCCCAATTAAGCCCCTTCAAAGCATTATCCAGTTCAGAAGTGCAAAACTTATTACATCTGAATTATTCTGTGATAATAATTTTAGCATGTTATATCACATCACAGCTTGAGAACTACTTTCCACACAGAAATGAGGTAAAGTGGATGTCACTGCCATTGAGAGTGTCAATGTGACTATTGTGGTCACGTCAGCCAGACAAAGAAAATAATGACACACCAGCAGGCTACGGTTTATACTCCAAAAAAGCAAAAAACATTTCCTGAATATCACTTGGATTTCTTTCTGTTTTGCTTCCTGCATTTAGACAAATAACACACAATGACAAGGGTCAAAGGTCATCTGTGGTTTCACAGAAGATCAAGCTGATGTGTGTGGCACCAGTTTGTCATGCTAGCCACTTTATTTTAGTATGCTAGCTAATATATTGAACAACTAACTTATCTAACAAAGAGAGACCCACAACCACTCATGTTTACACCTATAGCCAATTTAGAGTCTCAGTTAGCCTAACATGCTAATCTTCAGTATGTGGGAGGAAGCTGGAGTCCACATACACAGAAAGGCCCCCAGCCAGATTCAAACCAGGATTCGCCTTGCTGTGAGCTGAGCCACCTCATGAATAAACTAAAACCAGCAGAATAACAGGTATACTACAGAAACATCAGAAAACCACAGACTATAATAACAAAATAAGAATAGAGATCATGATAAGAAGTACAAAAATGGGAGTTCATTGTATGACTATAAAAAGTGATTCAGTCTTGATATGGCTCCATGTTGAAATGTTTACCTTACTAGCAATAAAAAACATGTTCATTTAAAGGGGGTCACCAACATGTATGAGGATTAACCCTTTGGGCACAACATTTGTTCAAATTGTTGGTAAGAAAGGTAAAAAATGTCCAACTAGAGGTACGGTCAGGACAATCATGTCTTGAAATTACATGGATAGACATGATTCAAATAAACTAAATAACCTTAACTAAATAAACTTCTACTTCAACCCCAAAGGCCTTCACGTTCATTAATAGTGTACCACACATCGCACACCGATGTCTCCTGATGTCTAGAACATTTGAATTTTCCATCCTATTCAAATCCTGCTGTGACATAAATGATAGACAGGTTCCCAGATAGGGACCTACCTGTTGCAAGACCGCCTATTAGCCAAGTGCCTCTCCTCCATGGCAGAGGATGAAGCATGACAGCAGAAGACAGACGATGTCCTCATTGGCGTCCCCTGACAGACACCTTTCACTTGGCTGTTCCCCTGACCGAACCTTGTCCTCGCCATCCCCTCGCAACCTGAACGCATCACAGCACGTTGTAGGGTGCTGAGACAGAGGAAGAACACCTGCACTTGGTCCCAACAGGCCGACACAGTCTGACTTTCCTCTGCTCAGGTTTTTGAGTCGGACTGAGACTTCATGGGTCTTTTCTTTTCCCTCCACTTTCTCACTCTCTCTCTGTTTGCTGTCATTTGATCTTCACAGCAGGTCTCCTTCCCCCTCTCTCCAAGTAAAAGAGCTGTTTGTCCTGTAATGCCTCTGCGTCTCTGTCTTTTCCCTGTCTGTTTGCTGTAGTTTCTCTTCCCCTTTTCACTCCTCCCTTTTCTCTCTCTCTCTCTCTTTCTCCCTCCCTGTTCCACTGTGTAAACTCTCTCTGTCCCCTGCTGACCTTGGATTTCAAGCATGGCATGAGACTTGGCTTGCTTAAAAAAACAACAACAAAAAAATCCCCCTCCCTTCTCCATTCATTCCTCTCTTCATCTCCAATTACACAGTCTGCGTGTGTTCATCCTTTGGGTGTTGTACCAATTGTGGTCTACCTTGTTTCTGTTGTGACTTTTTCACACACCTACAGAGAACACAAAGATATGAGGTGTTGGGTTTAAACTCGATATCCGTTGGGTGTGTGCCTGTAAACGGTTTCCCCTTCAACCGTAAACTGCCCAGAGGGAAAAGAAAAGGTGGCCTTTTGTCAACATTGGAAGCCATTGTTGGGTCTGTTTACCTAATACACTTCATCTGGGGCCTGCAGGAGTGTTCATAATCATAAGATTAAGCCAACGCTGCAGTTCAGGCTTCGCCACCTGTTAGCGCTGTCTCATCAAGAGCCGGCACAATGGCGAAAGGTCCTGAGAGAATTTCCAGTGTCAGCCTCTGCTTTAACGGTATCCATGCATAATTGAGCCCCCTCTTAGTCCAATAGGCAGCTCTGCACAATGAGCCACTGTGAAAGGGGTGATGCGAGAGAAAGAGGAGGAGGAAGAGGAGAA
>JAVQJX010198056.1:0-10230 GCA_036025115.1 Ambassis agassizii
TCTCTCTATCTCTGTGGTGTTTATTTGTGACCGGTGGCTTAAAAATCCGTAAACGGCGGCATCCGGGTGGGTGGTCCAAAATACGGGCGCGGCCCCCCCCCCCCCCCGAAAAATAAAAATGTTGCAATAATTAAAACGTTGTTCAGTTTTCATGAGAGATTCAACACAGCTCTGATTCGAAACTAATGATGATGGTGACATAACACGTCTTTGTGTTTTTCGGGCTGCTGGGTTTCTGTGGGAATAAATTCACTGTGTAGATTTTAGAGGTCAAAGGTCACAGTGGACGTTTTCAGGCCTTCTCCTGGTCACATGTGTCTTACTCATGCTGCTTTTGGTGTCTAACTGAAACAGATGACATTTTTTTGTCTGTCTGTCTGTCTGTGTGTGTGTGTGTGTGTGTGTGTGTGTGTGTTCTCTGGGGAATAGCAGACATACTTGTAGCCGTCTACCCCTCAGTCAGTTCCTGTAACCTCCCTCGCCTCATTAAACTCTTCACACAGCAGGACACACACATTCCTCCTCACACACCTTCTATTTTTAGGACTTTTAAACCTCCTGAGACGTTGAGGTAAAGGGTCATCCCTCTCTCTCTCACACACACACACACACACACTGCTGTCCAGATGTGTTTCCTGACTTTTCTATTTAAAGTCTGCTGTCTTCACCTCACACACCTGTTTGTTTAACTGCGGTCGCTGAGGACCTGCAAACTGCACACACACACACACACACACACACTTCCTGTTCAAACCTCTGCTGACAGACGGCTCCCTGATGCTGTTTTGGGTTTTTTTTTTTAAAATTTGTGGCTCGTTTGTATAAATAATTAGTTCTGACCATGTTTTTTGGTGAAGATGTTGCTGCTTCTGGTCACCGTCTCACTGACGCAATGACCCCACCGCTAATTAGCTCCATAAGATGTGCGACGGCGGCGTAACAAGCTGCGAGACGTCACTCTGAATGACCTTACTGACACACAGATCCCGATGCTTTCACTCGCAGGCCTTTGATTGGCTTGTTAGGTAACACTGTGAGGATGCGGAGGTTTATTCACAACTGTGAGTTTTGGACCACAAGCGTGTTTGCGTGTCAGTCAAGGAGGCTGAACAGCTTTTGTGTTCAGATATGTGGTTTTAAAATGGACGCCGAGCTGCTCCCTTACTCTCACCTGCTTGTTGCTCCTGATGCTCTGATTGGTTCACACTGATGAGTTCTTGTCAATTCTGCTTATTATTTGGAGCATGTTTCTCCTCCTGACCTATCGTGTTACATTACTACAAAATGAAACCAGATGCTGTTCTGCGATTCAACCTGCCTCCCAGGCGCTGCAGCATTGTGTCACTGTGACAGAACTCAAAACGACAAAAACTCTATGTGTGGTTGACACACAACAAAGATAAAAGTGTTCCTGTCTTCCTCCATCAGGGGGCGCTGCGCAGAACTCCTGCTGAGCTTTCATATGAAATTACATAATTCCTGGAAAGTTTTGGTTCAGAGTTGCTGTGGAAAAATGAATTGAGCTCTCCAAGCAGGCGGTTTTACAGACATGCTCAATCGGAGCGGAGGCATTTTCTCTGAGCGATCAGACTCTTTGCTGCCTCCTCCATCAGCTCCGTCCAGGAAACCTGATGTCCGGTTTGAACACACGCGCCTTCTGTAGGTGGAGGTGATGGACGCGGCTGCACAGCAAATAAAACTGACATAAATGCTGAACACAGCGCCACGGCATGGAAGGAACAGAACAGCACCTGGATGTGACCGGTTGCTAGGGTAACCAGATACTGGAAAGTATCTGCTGACTCCCTGGTTTTTCTGAACCATCATCCTGATCATGTGATCCGCTCAGACTGTCAGAGCGCCAACAGGTGTGGCGCCAACTAAAGGAAACCGATCTGAGCCTGGCGGCACTGAGCCGTGGATCTGTTCCCGCTCTGTGTTATGAAACAAACATCCATTTGATCATCGAGCCGCTGCGCCGTCACCAACAGACACCCAAAACATGCATTACAGCATGCAGGCGGATTCTGGGCTGGGATAGGCTGTGGGGGGGGAGGCTCAGGTATGCGCAGCGTCAGACCACACAGAACCGCCACAGTCGCTGCTGCAGTTTCCACCTGTAAATATTTGCTGTGCCAGACACATTGTTGGCTGTAATTACTGCACAGACGCTGCTTTCATGTACCTGTCTGCAGCTCCGTCTGACGAGGCTGCCGCCGCTGCAGCCCGCATGACGTCGCCACAGCTTCGTGATGTCATGTGAATCTCTGTTCCAAAACCCAGAAAAACTACATAGCGACGGCGTCCTGACCTCTGACTCCGCCCTCAAGGTCTCTACAGTTTTACAGCTGTGTGTCATCCTGTCGTCAGAGGTCAGAGGTGACTCACCTCACCGTCCTTCTGTAACGACGTCAGCCGGTCTCCTCGTGGACGTCACGTTCAGAAGGCTCCGCCTCCTCTGACTATTGTTTCTCTGAGCTGAATGTGACATTTGTAAAAGACTTCAGCAGAGCGGAGTTGGAAAAAGACATAAAGAGAGCAGCAGTTTACAGTGTGTGTGTGTGTGTGTGTGTTTCCTGACATGGAGGGTTTTTATGACCTCTGTCATTTTGGTCTGCGGCCGTGTGCCTGTGGTCGGTCACTGTCTTCCTCCACTTATCCTCCATAATTCATAACTGCAGCTCTGACAGGAAGCTGAAATCTGAAGGTTCGGCGTGACGCTGCTGAAAGCGGAGAGGCGCGGTTGTGAGTGAATCGCGCTGACTCAGCCGATAAGTTTCCCATAATGCACCCCCTCCCAGGTGTGAGTGCAACACAAAGCTCCGCAAAACACACACACATACCTGAGACATCTGATTGGCTCGAAATGTCACAAAGCGCCTGCGGGATGTTATGATGTTATTACGCAGCTCAGCCCCGAACAAAGGGCGCTGATCAGCAAAACAAACGCTCCCCTGAACATCAAAGGCATCAAATGACAAATTTCTGTCAGAGTGTGTGTGTGTGTGTGTGTGCGGCATCAAGTCGAGGCGTGAGGAAGCAGTCTTATGTGTCCGTGCTGTTCTTTCGTTGTGTGTCTCTGTTGTTTTGTGCCTCTGCTCCTCTGTGATCCAGAGTGTGTGTGTGTGTGTGTGTGTGCCTGATTTACAGGCTGATAAGTGGAGGAGCCTCCTCTGCAGGATCAGTGTCTGTAATTAGACCTGACCTGCCTGCTGTGAGCATAAACTCTTTGGAAACAGCAGGAAGATCCATCAGAACCAGATCTTTGTTGCGTTAGCTGTTGATATTAACTCGCAGTTTCCTGCCTAGCATGTACATACCGAAAACAACCAGCAGCGGCCATGCTGTCAGGATGAAGCTCTGTGTGGTCTGACTCATCATACGTGTGTGTGTGTTTCATTCAGACTGTAAAAACTGCGTCTGATTGGCTGTTCCTGCACCACGTCTTGATATAGAAGAGGTGGTGAAATGAAGCGTCACTTTGATCATACGTTGGTCTACGTAGGATTTCAAAATCGTGCGTCCCCGTGGCGACTCGTGACCCCTCTGAGCGAGACGCGCGTGTCCTCTGTCCTCTGCGATGGGCCTCGTCCCGCAGCAGCCAGTCGGTTATGAGACATGAAACGCTTCCACATGAGCTTTGAAGCCGCTTCCTGTTCTTTATTGGCTGTTTTGTCGCTCGCGGCGGTTTTCTGTCCTCGTTTTTGGTTTTTTTTTTTCATTGGAGAAGTTTGAACTTTTACGAGTCGCTTCGTCTGAAGACACGACGTGAAACCACAGACGCTCCCGTTTTCTTCTGTCCATAAAGACAAGAGGACAAATGAAGTGAAGTTAATTGTGTTTTTTATGAGCGTTGTGATACAACAAATATTCAATTTTCTTATTGGATGTTTCATGTTTCCTGTGTGTGCTCACGGGAGGTTTGTTGCCGCTGCTGTAGTGTGTGTGTTTGTTTGGTTCCAGTGTGTGGGCTCAGGGCTGCTGAACACACTCCAAACACAGATTTGCGGTGTGTAATCCCGCTGACCACACGGAACTTGGCGGCTGTCCAGCTGTGACCCAGCCGACTGGGAGCTCTGGGAATTTGGAAGGAGTTTCCCAGTGAAGTGCGTCAGCCAGTGGGCCGGAGAGGACGCGCCCTTCTGCAGCGATGGTTGCATCACGGCCAAACGCTGCATGACACATCCAAAATATCCTCGTCGAGTTGTTCCAGATCCAGAAATAACCGACGCGCATGGCGTGGAGCTCCACAGGCCGCAGAGCAAACAAAGCTTTTTACATTTCTTATGCGTCGTTTTGAGCCACAGGAAGCAGCAGCTGAGGCAGATTTAGAGCCGCGCATTAAAAAATAGATGCACGGCCTTTCAGATCCAGACCCCCATGCGTCACAGCGGAAGTCCTGCAGCTCCAGTGGCCCACACAGGAAAGCCTCGTCATGTCAGGCTGCAGGGGGCCGACGGGATACCTGGCTGTAGCTGCTCGGCGGTAGCCGAGCGGAGACATGCGACCGCGAGGTAATATGCATTCCAGCTCGCTGAGCTCT
The DNA here is from genome assembly GCA_036025115.1 of Ambassis agassizii. Classification (NCBI taxonomy): domain Eukaryota; kingdom Metazoa; phylum Chordata; class Actinopteri; family Ambassidae; genus Ambassis; species Ambassis agassizii. The sequence continues at coordinate 4,544 of JAVQJX010198056.1, forward strand.
GCAGCCTTTGAAGAGGCTCCGACCACAACAGAGGAGCACTTAGGGCCTGATCCAATCAGCCTTCCCGTGGGGTAAAACAAGCCAGAGACGCCCGCACGGAAACAAAAACACCAACAGCTCGGGCCCCATTATCCGGAACCTCACCAAGCAGGAGGCCCACATGCAAATGAGGGCCGCAGCTCGCCGTGTGTGCTTCTCTGTGTGGGTCCCACGATCACACCATGGCCCCTGTGTCCATGCAATACAGTGAGTCAAGCACTAAACACTATCTGTGTGCATCTGTGTTTTGACTAAAACCACGTTGACATGCTAACCTCCTACTCAGGTCAAAATGTGGACACTAAAGAGCGTCCTATTGGAGTGTAACCATGACAACAAGGGTCCACAGCATCCTTAATCCAGGGCTGTTGTGTGTGGTCTCCTGAGGACGTTTCAAACTTTTTGACCTCCACAGACAGCCTTTTTTTTTAGTGAGGAGTTTAGCAAACAGATCAATCACCTGTAGCAACCAAAACAACCAAAACAATAATAATCAAATGTGCGCTCTGCACTCCTGATCAAACAGCCTCCTCGCTGCCATCCCAATTTGTTTCGAGGCCGCTCAGGCATGTCGTTTGGTTTGCCTCAGCGAAGCTGTTAACACATAGCAGATTTTTACATGCTGTCATTAAAAGCCACACTGTTTAAAAAAAAAAGGCCCTCTTTATTTTTAGCCCGTCTCTGCTGAAGGAGAAAAAGTGGGGGCGGGTGGTGGTGGTGGTGGGGGGGGGGAAAGTGGCTTTGGACCCGAAACCTCTGAAAGGGTTTGCCAGAGTCTGCTCAGACTGCAGCGGCAGCAGGCCCCGCCTCAGCATCACGCTGGCCTCCAGACAAGCTAATTATGAGACAGGCAGACGGGGGTTTTCATCAGCAGTTCCACCCTCACAAACCTCCACCCAGGCCCATTATCTGACACCCTGTGTCACAGTCTAACATGTGGTCAAAGGGACATGTGTGTGTGTGTGTGTGTGTGTGTGTGACCACACACTCCTCCTGTTAACATCTGACACCAGAAGATAAACAGTCCGCTAAACTTTTCCGCACTAACGTTTCCCTAGTGGGCTGTTTGTGTGTCTGTCAGGGATCCCCCTACACGGCCGTCTATCCCACCACTGTGGGCTTGTCATCACAGACACATGGCAACAACACAGGAGAGGACTCTGCAGTTCTGTGAGGACAACGATGTTGAGACAGAGAGGACAGGTCAAAGAAAAACTGTTGTTGTTGTTGTTGTTGTTGTTGTTATTCTCACACACAAAAAAAGATAAATATGTTTCCTCACCAAATTATTTTAGAACTCATGAAGCTGCTTGGATAAGGAACGTCTTCGAGAAAAAAACTCTACAAGTCCAGACGCTTTGCTTCAACTCTTTTGAATGAAAAAAAACCTGGACGACTGAGAATCATCGAAAAGGCATGAACACAAAATTAAGCCAGCGCCTCAGCATCACAGTCGACACCTAACACAAGAGACACATGAGACGCAATGCCGACGTCATCTTAAAATGTCCCCCGGGGGCCTCGTGCTGATTGGTCCAAATGCGCTTCGGTCCGGTAAGCCAACCAGAGAGCGCCGTGGACGCGGTCGTCCAAACGAACAGAAAAGAGGAAGAAAACCCCAGACGCACCTAAAAAGACACGGGGACCTGAAGTCCATCCCTGAGGATCCCCTAAACCCAGCAGCCTTATCCAACTGTAAGGGTTAACGTGTGTGTTCAGGACATTGCTGCTTGAACCGATTTCTGTATTTTCCTGTGAAAACAGAGCAAAGCTAATATTTATAGCAGCGATGGATTCAAAGTGTGTCCCACGCTGTCCGGAGACAATGGGCCATTTATTGATGAGAATACCATAAACAAGGAGTCTGTATGTAATAATACTTTGGGCCTGGATCACTGAGCCCCTGCGAGTGAGTCATGGAAACAGCCTGAGAGTGGATGGGGGGAAAAAATAACACACAACAAAGGGAGTAATTCACAATAGAAAACGGAGGAAAATGCCGAGAAAACGCACAACAGATGGAGGCTGTAATCAATACTGAGGCTGAGTTTCACATCTGCATCGGCATGCTGGAGGGAGTCCTGACTAAAACCAGAGATCCTCCACACCCACGGTCTTTGTGAGGGACAGGGGATTATACAATAATAACAATAAATAAACATATGTGTCTGAAGGACACAATGAGAGTCATCGTTAGCTGTTGCTAGCCCCCTTTAATGTTAGCTTACATCAGCTGCTTTGCGTTATTTTTACTGTTTTATCTGAAACTGTTAATTGTCTGTTTGTTCTCTTTGATTCCTCATTGAACGCCCGCTAACTGAGCTGTTAGCTCATGCGCTAACGTTTGCCAAAGGCCATCCCTTCTGTGTTGTTGTTAGCGGTTAGCCGTCATCTGTTCGAACCGTGTTGCTGTGTCCTCGTCAGGCCTCTTCGTGGATTTCGCGTTGGCCAGGAGGAAGCTTCTGGAATATTCTGCTGAAAATCAGATCAGGAAACTATCAGAGGGGCTGTGAGGAGTAAATCAACATAAAATCCGATTCTGGATTCTGGAAAAACCCGATCGGCAGCAGGCCGCTCAGCAGATCTTTGTACGGAGGTCCAGAACGGACAAACCAAACGCGGCTCATCTCTGAGTCATGGTGGTGCGCGGTGATGTCAGTGTGATGTCACAGGTGGGCGTCGTCCTGACTGGCTGTCGGAGCGATCGTTTCTTCTCCTGCAGTTTGTGATTGATCACACGCTGCCCCGATCCTGCAGCTGGATCCGTTTTCTTGGGTCTAATGAGATTCTGATCTGCCGTTCTGAAGCCTCAACAAAAAGTAAAGGATGGTCAGTATTGAGGTTTGTTATGCGCCGGATCTCCTGGCTGACAGAGCAAGCAGGGGAAAAGGAGGACGCCGCATCAGTAAATCCTCTCTAAGCTCTTTTCTCGGAGGAGAAAATGTGACGCAGAGCTTCCATTACGGCGCCGGCACACCGCGCTGCCAATGAAGAAGGAAATGAGACTAATTATTTCCTAAGTAGGAGTCAAAGTTTTTCTCTGTGCAGCTCGGAACTCTGCAGAAACACTCACCTGAGTCCAACCGGGGCGCCTGCATCCACAGGTACAGGCCTGACGAGGGGATGATACGAGGAAGGAGCCGGCAAGGAGGCAAGGAAAGGAGGAAAGGACATGACAGGATCTGATCAACTGCTCAGGAACATCCATCATGACTTTGACCTGGTAATGAAGACCTAACCATCACCGCTGTCATGACAACAGAACAACGAGCAGCTAGCATGTAGCAGTTAGCATGTGTGTAGAGGATCGTTGTGTGATGCCTGGAGGACAGCAGGTGAGGACAGAGAGCTCTTATTGTCCCCTAAAGTGGAAGCCTTTCTCTGAGTTTTCCCTGCATGCATTGCTCTCAGGAACAGTCTCTGTGTTTGGCCGGACAGACGCCGCCTGTCATCAACAAAGCTCCGTTTCCATGGAGATTTCCAAATAAGCGACCCAAAGCCTATTCACCTCATCACTGAGCTAAGCTAAACGTTGCTAGTTGTAACCTGGTTAAACGTGTGCGAACAACAATCAAAGAGTTTGTGTCGTTACTCCTCTGATCGTTTTTAATGCAGCGGGTTTATCTTTAACCCTTGATGCGCCGAGGAGGCCACACAGCGATCTCATTTCCCGCCTTCACAGAAGTTTTTATTAAAATAAAATCCAGCTGAACACTTCAGACGGTTTACAGCTTTTTTTTGTTTTTTTTTACAGCTTCTTCAATCTGAACTCTGAGGAGGTCTTTTTTGTCGGTTCTCATGTGGTCTTTTCTTAGCTCCTCCCCTTTTTGTCTCTGTGTTTTGGAAGCTTTGCAAGTTCTCTTTATATGTAAACTTTCATGTGGATGCAGCATTGATCTGATCAGATTTGACAGGTCAAAGGTCACTGTGACATCACAACAGATTTGTTACCATGTTTGTAGCTGGTCATGTATGTGTGTGTGTGTGTGTGTGTGTGTACAGTAGCAGCTTCGTATAAACAGCCCCAAACAGGCTGCACACACACACACACCAAAAACAACACAGACACACACTCAGGTGGAATGATTCAGCTCAGAGGGGAAGCCGAGAACGTGAGGACAGACTTCCAAACTCATAAAGAAGATTTTGTCCCCATGTGGACGAGGACAGGACACTGCCATCATCTGTTTATTCCAAATATGGGCAAAGAGGCGGAGCCTGGAGTCCAGGTGCCCTCACCTGTCAGAACATTCTCCTTCTGGGACACTGCCCTTTTGTGGACACTTGAGGAAGTGCAGCTTCATGTGGTGCTAACGGTGATGAGGAGCAGCTCTTCTTCCTCTTTAATCGCTCCTGGACCCGTCAAACATTCCTCCCCCACAGTTTACTGACTTTTACAGCCCGAAGCTGCGAGCCTGGAAAAAACTGCACCTTATTATCTGCAGTGTTTTTCAGGAGGTGTGGACATGGGAGTATTTACGAGCTCTGCTTTTAATAGACTGTTCCTCTCAGACTCCAACAAATGTCTCTCATTATGTCCCCACTCAGTCCAGTAATGGCTGCTGCAGAGTGTTAATCTGTCGCGCTCTTAGCCGCGGCGCTCCCCGCAGGCCGCTTACAGCACCGTGACATCACAGAGGAGGGGGCGGAGCATGCCGTCGGACATCATATCGCCATACTGAGGTGGTCCATCTTTGTTTACAGCAGCCCTGTGTGTGTGTGTGTTTAAAGATAAGGACTCGACTGAGATTGCTCAGAATGTGATGCGGTGACCTCTGACTCTCAGCTTCCTGCACGGATAAAGCGATTCACATTCTTTCCATGCCGTCGTGCCTGATTATCTGCAGCGCGTCGTCACTGACTTCCAATATTTGAACTCTGTCTGTCATTCTGCAAACACACATGCGACCGCTGCAGCTGAGAAAACACATCTTCCTTCAGGTGAATTTATTCAGCCATTACATCACACCTCCTCAACACAAACTCACAAATGTGGCCCGAACAGAAGTGCAGACAAATTAGGTAAAATATGATGTGAGCTGAAGGGAACGATACCCCGTTTTCTTTTATTTTGAAGAGGAAAAACTCTGAAAGGTCAGAGCAATTATTTGCACAAATGAATGAGAGCAGTGTAGTTCAAACGCAGCCCGGCGGCGTAGAAAATAAACTGGCGTCACTGGCGGTGAGCAGCTCGTAGACACACACTCAGCTGCTCATAGCGCTCCCTGCTGACGAAGCTAACACGGCGTCTTCAGGCTGATTGAGAACTTAAAGCTAACATAATTATCGAGGGCTTCAAGGCGGACAGATGCCAGGCTCTACCTGCCGACCTGACTGACTGCACAGTGGAAAAGCTGCAGCGAAAATCAACACAGCTTAATGACACCTCGATTCAGGGTCGACACTGCCCGTCCGCCCTCTCTCTGAGGATGTAAGACCATAAACAACAACGTTCCAAGGTCTACCTGGGCCGAGGAGCTGCCGCCTGTGAAAATCAACAGGCTTAATGACACCTTTATTAGTCATCTGGACGCCCCTGGTGGCGAGGCTCCCCCCCCCCCCCCCCCCCCCCCGAGGGAAAGTTTGGTTAAAAGGGGGCCGCGCAAAAAAAAAGTTTAAAAAAACAACTGGGCCCCCCCGAGGGGGGG
>JAVQJX010198071.1:0-10038 GCA_036025115.1 Ambassis agassizii
AAGAGGATTTGTAAAGTTAATTTGAAAGTACAATACAATTTATTTAATCTATTTGAAAATGGCAAAAAAAATTAAAGTGCAGCCAGAAATTCATTGACATTTAAATGGTTTTGTAATAAAGTATTAAGAATGTGTCACCAAGTGGTTGCTATTAAAGAAGGACAGGATAAAACCAGGACTCTACTAACAAAGACCGGAGCATAACATAACCAGACCATCAAGTTGTAAGGGAAGAAAAAAGAAAAAAACACATGTGCAAGCAAACACACAGCGAGCATGAAATCATAATATGCTGGTGAATCTTTCCTTCTTTGGGCATCTGGGCAAACCATGCGCAGCTGTAACTACAACAGTGACAGAAGCTGAAGTTTGGAAGAGGACCAGAGGAAGAAAACTGAAAGAGTGGTATGACAACTGACGAAAGGGGATGAGCAGTCTGAAAAACAATGTACAGCCACAGAATAAACGCTTACCAAACACTCAGTCATCCAAAGCCAGGCAACCCAGCCCTAATCACGACCACTGTTTCAGAACAGCAGCCAACCATGTTTTCATCAACAGCACAATCCCTCGAAGGTCTGTCCCTCAACAATCACAGGAAAGCCTCATCCAACAGCAGAGGGAAAAACAATCTCACACTATAGTCTCTGACCTCCAACGTATTTTCCTTTTCACTCACCCTTTTATTTGGCTCTCCAACTCTGCACTGTATAAATACTGAGCAGAACGATCATTTTACAGTCTCGACTCTTTAGCAGGAATCCCCTCTGAGGCAGGTCTCCAGCTAGTCATTCTGAAAGCAACAGCTCAGGCAGGCTGCTCGCTCTTCCTGCTTGACTGCATGGATATCTGCTCTAACCGGACGAGCCACTGAGGAATACTCTTGGGAAGGAAGTGACATCGACAGGTGCTTTCTCCTTCCTTCCTTTTTTCCTTCCTCGTGTAAACAATGCCCCCTTTCCTCCAGCTTATCTAAAAGAGCCCTGCACGGGTTATTTGACAATACATACCAGAGACTACTCATTTAAAACACACAAAGGAATTCAAATCATCAATAATGACCAGAACACTTTAGCCCAGTTTGCCCTCTGCTGGATTCTCAGGAATATGGAGTACTGGAGTGAAGCCAGAGAGGAAAGGAATGTGTGTGTGTTTAACCAAAGGGGGTGTGGATGAATCACAAAGAGACAGGCAGAGACGGAGTGAGTCAGAGGGCATGTCCCTCCACGAGCTCTCAAACCCCGCTAGAGATGATCTCCTTGGTTGTCCACTGATGTAAGCTGGGCCATGACTGCAGGCAATAGTTCCCAGTCAAGCATATTCGCTTGAAATTTTCCTTCAGACAATAAAATACTATAAAGTCCTGCCAGATGACCATTTTAAGTATGGCACAGAGGTATGATTTATTAAAAAAAAGGTGTGAGAAAGAATGGCATACACACTTTACCCAGTGGAATCCATCTTTGTACAATATGCAATGTGTGAGTCAGCAGACAAGTAAACACGCTGTAAATGTCACTGTACATAAATGGCTCATGAAAGCTTTAAGAGTGCCAAAATAGCGCTGAGATGGAGATTTAATGTGAATCAAATGGACTGTGTGCACAGAAGGTACACTCTACCTGTTCTTTGACAGAGGCCAGGATGTTGTTGGCGGTGTTGTCAGCCTCCATTTTGCGGCCAGTAGAGCCGTCACGAATGGTCAGCAGAAGCCCCTCCTCCGTCACTGGGCTCTGCTCAGGAGCTGGCATTCCTCCTGTGTGGACACACATATGCACACACACACACACAATGATTTGGTAATTACCGCCGCTTAGCTGAAAATCTTGTACACACACAACAGACTGTGCCTGCGTGTGCAAACATACTAAAAAAATACACACTTGATTTAAGCCCCCCTTGCTCCCCTCCCACAGGCTAGTGATGCTGAGAAGTGACTATCAGTGGTCACACTAGCAATACACAAACATACACCCACACATGCCATATGGCCTGAGAAAAAAAGGACTGTCAATGTTTTACGTCTGTGACAGTGCAAATTAATGCCATATGGCCATGAGACAACACACGACTTAAATAACGATTTTGTGTGTGAAATATAGACACATGAAAACAGACAGACGGCCAGTGATTCTACTGATGCTACAAAATGAAAAATTCAATCTTAGCAAGTAGCCCTACATTACTGTATGTATGCATGCACATGCAAAACCTGTGTTATACGTTTGTGTAGCTGCAATGGTGATTACAAAAGAAATAATAAATAAATAAATAAAAGAAAGAAAGAAAGAAAATGAAAAACAGGACAGCAGCAGCCTGACGTAGGTGATAAGGTGTTCCTGTCTGGGCTCTCTGGCCTCTTGTCCAGGATTGAAATGAGAAAGGAGAACAAATAGTTATGGTCTCATTATATCTGTTGACAGAGAGTGTCAAGGGAACACTGCTCAAGGTGGATCCATATTTACTCGAAGGCGCCAGACAGGACAGAGAAAGGCTGCGTCACAACTCAGGGCTACAGAAGCAGACAAAAAGCTTTCTGATAACACAGAAGATGTGTGACCTAGCGATGCACTGCTGCTGTCATCTAGAAGCTACAAATGCCACGTGTAGTATGCAGGAGGTCTCCAAATGCATGGATGAAATGTGACCCTAAAGTATTCTGGGACTCTGTCACCAAGGCAGCGTGAACCATTCAAGGTGTCTGAGCTCTAGTCATGTACTAATCCATGTCTAAAAAAAAAAGGATGATGTTTTATCACTACCAATTATATTATTCCACACAGGATATCCCATGTATTTCCCCATCAGTTTCCCAAATTCCTTTCCTGTTCATTCATACTTTTGTAACATACCACACTAACTCTCTCCCTCCCTCCACTGCAGCCTCTGGATCAAGGACATGGAACTTAATTCCCAGAAAAGAGAGCAACGGGAAACAAGAAAGCTGTTTGAATTTGACTCCTCCCCCTGACTTCTGTACAAACACAGACAGGAACAACTCAGACAGGACTGACCAAGTTTGAATTTGAAAAACTGACAGAAACTGCCAACCCGCTCAGCATGGACATGATCTGTTTTGTTTTCTCTCACAGCATTATGAAGTACAAAGAGGTGTGAATAATCACTGTCCTGGTGAATGCCATTTCTGTCTGCGAAAAGGTTCCTGCAAATACCGGATCTAACAAAAACAAATCACTTTATAGCCTAGAGAGTATCAACAATCCCAAAGAAAGAAAATTCCTCACACCATGACAGCAATCTGTTTTAATAATCTGAATTTTTCTTAGCAGTCTAAACAAGCCCAAAGGAAAGTGCACACCAAGGAGACTGTAGGAAATAGAACCACAGAAAAAACAACATCCAAAAGGAAGGCAAACCCTACTAAGGCTAAAACGCATCTGAGCCTACCTCTGAAATTCCCCATAATATCTGATCCAGAATGATTCCCTCCCCCCCATGACTGACAAGTTCTTGAACATTTCTCTTTGTATTTCCCGCCAGACATATAGGGGAGAATACCATTCTGAGAAAAAAAAACAGTGGTATGTCAGAGCCTTAAACAGTTCAAAGTAGGTAAGAGGCAAAGGAGAGGAGCCCGATATGAGCAAGGCTGTCATTTAGTTAATGCCTGGGGGACATACTGTGTAGTTCCCACAGAGTAAAGATGAGCTCACTCTGGTTAAAACAAAGCTGGTGCTTAATTATTACCATTATAGTGGTTTTCCCTGAGTAAGTAAAAAACAAACATCACATCTTGTCTGGATGCAGTTAATAATAAAAAGTGAACTGGATTTCATTGAGTGCCAGGTTCTTTAAAACAGAATAATAATCATCTACTTTACAACACACTCTTTACAGTCAAAGCTAAATCTCTCTTTTAAAGTATTATAATCCCCAATGTCTCTGTGACTGCCAAGAAAAGTCTTAGTCTGACCCCACCCATACACACTAGATCACGTGATCTGATCTACTGACCTCAGACTCAGCCACTCCTCTGAGCTTCTTACACAACCCCTCTGTGACTCTCTGTCCAAGTGCAATGTATTTTATGTGAGGAAAAAGAAACTGTGCTACTAAGTCTTCTCGAGTGTCACATCTTGTTGGAAGACCATGTTTTTCAAAAGACCAGCAGTGTGAGTTGAGATGAATACACTGCTTTCTTGCATACATTTCATCTAGAGACATGAATTAATCAGTCCTCTGATCCCTCTGAAAGCCACCTGTGGACCCTGTGTCACCTCCCCCAAGGAGCTCCGCAGTAACAAATCTAATATCAGCCACAGGCTGCGTTTACAACCGCACAAGAAAACAAGTTACACTGAAATATCTGATCAAAGGAGTAAAGTAGGGGACATGTTTAAATGTAATGCAGAAACACAATGATTGTAATATTTGTGTTTACATGCATCTGATCAGTATGAGCGTTTCTCCTGGGGCATATGTTGAGGAAAACTGCTTGTTTAAGGTTATGAGTGATTCATCATTCTGAAAGCTGGAGAATTGTTTCTTTCTGGGTCAGAGCATTTGGATTGACTGTGTGGTGCATCAGGCTTCTTAAATCACATCAAATCAGTGGATTCCTGGGATCCAATCATCCCACAGTCATAAGGTTGCAACCGGTATATTTTGACTGGAACCAGAAAATATTCAGGGGTCTTGCCGTTTGCACAATTTCAAAGTAAAGTGTTCCATGGAGCACAGCAGTTCATCATGTGAGCAAGTCAGGCCTTGATCAAGAAAGTGACCAAAAAAAACAACAAACAACCCACTACTTTCTTCTAACTCCTTTTTAATGTTCTCTGCTGAGAGACCATCCATCTTTACAGCTGTCCATCAACCAGAAGCAAACAAAGCCATTGTACAGGACAATTCACCTGTAACAGCCTTTGATGATCTGACAACATGAAGAACAATATTATCTGATTCAAAGAAACAGTTTGGCAAAGTGGTGCTTACTATATGAAAGAAAACCTGCTCAAGAATGCCCGAAACTTGAGACATGTGATGGTTGCCATTTCAGTACCTCTAAAAAACCCCTGTGGCAAAGCTAGAGTTATGCTGTGACATTTAGTTCATTCCTCACTTTTACTTTGACAGAAAATAACTGCCATAACCTGAACACATGCAGTAGCCAAAACCATTAGGCTTATTATTTCTTGATTTGACTCCCAATGCTGAGATACACCCCTGACATTCAGCACCAAAATGGAGATGAGCGAAAATGATAATTCATTAGTCTGAATTTCAATCACAGTTGCAATTGCTTAGAGAAGCAGCAGTTGATTGTGCTGAGGTAAAAAAAAAAAAACAGCTGGGAAATCTATGGCACAAACAGAAGGGAGAGCTTTTTTCACCAAATTGATACATAATATGTCTTGGAAATTAGGTTTGCATTGTGTAAGACAGGTTGCCACTGCCAGCGTTCTTCTTATTTCTTTTACCTTATCATGTCCTTCAAATACTTTATCCAGTTTTGACATGTCCACATAATAAACTAGGCATTTCCAGAGTGCTCTTAAAAATAGATTTTCTTTACAATGCTTTTTTGTTCCTGCTATAGCCACTGCACAGTAGCAGGTGGCAGTAACTTTTGAGCAGGTGAAGAGACTGGACATATGCAGCTGTAGACCTGTTTTTACAAGGTGAATGATGGTCCTGGAGATACACTGAAAGTCTGGTTGTGACGTGTAAACTAGATCTGATGGCTGGTGTGGACTTTATTTGTCACACAGAGCTGCCTCAGTGCCACAATTAGCAGCAACTAACTGCATACTTACTTGCATTGTGTATATAGTTTTTTTTCCACATCTTATTTTTGTCTTCATTTAACAAGTAATGTAATACAGGCAGTGAACATTTTGCCATGTACCAACACTGACATCCCCTGGAACATGGAAGTCTCCAGCACATCCTCTAACATTTCTAGAGTGCATTGCAGTAATTGGAACAATTACAGTCCCCTTACTAATACCGTAATAGCAATAATGACATCCGAAAAAGACCCCAGTGCTTAGTTGCTTCTTTCTAAAACAGTGACCTTTCCAATAAAAATAGCAGTCTTGGTTGTCCTGTATAATTTATCAAAATTCTCTACCATCATTATGTTTCAGTCACTCAGACTCTGAAATCTCCCATTGTTAAACTAAATGCAGCTCTGACAAAGCATAAATACAAATGTACAAGGGTCCTACACCAATTGCACTGATCACCCTTCTGTAAGTTCAGTCATACTGTAACATAGAAGTGTGTCATACAGAGAAAGTTCTTTTAAGGAGGATGATGAATTCTCCATGAGTCCCACAAGGTGGACTTGCCAGCATCAAAACACCAAAAAGTTATTATTAGATCCCTAGATGTTTAACTTTATGCTTCACTCACCAGCTGAAACTGCTTTACTTATTTCGACACACCCAAAAGGAAAGGAATGCCTACAATTCTAGAGAGAAACAGTCTCACACAATCACCCTGTCAATAATTACCCTAAATAAGCCAAAGACAGTGACATTACCTACTATAAATAGACACATACCTGTCATTCTGTTCATCAGGATTAAAGAGGGTAAGACTGTGCAAGTTCGACCAGTAGCATCTCCTCCAACTTTTCAACAACGTGGACAAGCAAATTAAATCAATCAGATGCTGCACCCATGCCTACTCACACATTGAACCTCAACCCCCACAAATGTTGCAATAACCTGCAGCCATGTGTGTCCACAGGGCAGGGCTTGCCTCTGAGTAACAGCAAGTCAGGCAGTCATTGCACAGCCTGTGCAGCACACAGACTAATGCCACACACCATATGCATAATGTCTTGAGCTACACTTTATCTTGGGAGATATGTTTACTGAGAGAGGAAATTGGAAAGATGACTGCACAGCCAAACAGTCCCTGTTTGCACTGTGGGGCAGTAAAAACCTCAAGACTAACTTTCTGTGAAACAGATTCCTATAGTGATTATTCACCTTCAGAAACAAATCCCCACAACAATATATCAACTAATAGGAGGCTCAGCTGCGACTCTCATCAGCTGTTTCCAACATGTTGCCACCAGTAATATGTTGTGACAGAACAGGACATAAATTATTCTGATTGCATGCAAATCCTTTAAACAGAATCAGAGTTTGTGTGAGACAGACATGTTTCATCCTGTCACACATTGTTAGATAACACCCTAATGCCTTATTACAATGCAAACACAACAACTATAATTCATCCACTGCCTATAACCCTTAAGAATTCACATAAATGAGATAAAACAAAACACACATCCCATAAAAAGACTCAGAAGGAGCTTTTGTTACTAAAATTTAATGAGCTTTAGCTGTGAATAAATAATCCCTGTTCTGCAGCATGCAGTCCATTTAATTGCATTACTTATCAACTTGTCAGAGAAATCCATAGCTGGACGGCAGAAAATTTCCCTCACAACAAACACTGTCTCTAATGGAATGGGGGTTTTGTCATATTGTGGTGAATCTTGTTTATCTTATATAAAATTACTCATCCATGTAGGACAAAGTATGAGGATGAGAGATACAGACACAAAAGTGACAGAGACAGTGAGAATACTGGGAAAGGCAGAGGCAGAGAGAGAGAGAGAGAGAGAGAGAAATGCATTCAGGGTAAACAGAGTGGTAGACAAAGACAGGAGAAAAAAAACTGAAATATCTTCAGGCTATGCTTTTCTTCAAGTCACTCCTGTTGGCATTCAGAGTCTGCCCTGTTTGTTACGGTCTTTATAAAAAGCAAAATCAATATGGCGCCGCTCTGACCCCGAAGCTAGAGGAGCCCATCACCCCATTCACTTACAAAACAGGTTGTTCAGGAGGGTCACTGCTCGGCACAAAAATGTTTTTACAGAGGGGAGATGTTTTGGTTTAGAGCTCTAAGAGAAGACATTTACTGTACTGTAACACTGTAACCACATAAATATGAACACACATTTCCAGCTGTTTCCACAGCTAGAAAAATATGAATTAATTGGGCTAATTTTCAGCCATTTTCCTAATAATTCAATCAGCCAATTAACACATGCGGATCTTTCTCATAATTGCCTGAGACAGGTACATTTCCTTAGATTATAACTACTGGCTCTGTGTGTTTTTGAGTTAAACTGGGAGGATGATAGAACAGTAACTTTGGGTTAATGTGCCCCTAATAATCTAGAGACGCTCACTGCCCACAGACTGTGTCTCCAAGCCTGTGGTTGTTGTGCACCATTTTCAGAATAACAATTTATGGCACCTTCTAAGTAGCATGATTCATGATGATAACCTGTTTTTTTAATCATTGAAGTGTTTACTATTTTCTCTCATGTGTTGCTTATTGTTTCTACACTAATTCATAATCACATGTCAAATATGTCTGTTAAAACTGCAGAGAAGCTTGTTGTACTAAGGTCAGGTCATCACCAGAGTTATAAAAGAGATTATATAGATAATATTGGGATCATAATGGTTATCAATGGTACTTTCACCTAAAAACATTCTGAAAACAGGAGGACTTAGAAACAATATTTTAGATTGTGAACCATGTGCAAGCTGCCATTACAATCAAAGGGAGGCATAACCGATTTTTCAGATTGATGTTTACCTTCACTAAAAGGTGTCAACCTGCCACATCAATGCTGCGTTGAATGAAACAGAATAAACTGCACAAACATACCTGGTAACAGCTTCTACATGCACATCACAGTGATATATAATCTTGTAAACAGTGAACAAGAATTGGAATCAAAGACAGCTGTGGAGGATGGAGTGTGTGTGTATTGAGCCCAACGTCTCCCTGAGATGACATCTGACAGCACAAACTAAATGTAGCTTCCTGATGAGCACAACAGCCTTCGTCACCAGGACAGCAAACAGCAGAGGTACAAAAGCAAAACTGAGACTGGCATACAAACAAATCTGATGTCCTCAGATTTATTCTGCCAATCTCTGTTCCCCAAAATACCCTTCTGACTTTCACACCTTTCCTGCACAACACAAAACAAGATCCGGTCCCAGTACAACAACCAAATGTGTGACTTATTTGCGCTCGCATATTTTGGCTTATGCAAGTGTTCCAGATTTGAAGTGCTCAGAGGGGGCTGAGCGTCCATATTGTGCCAGTTCTGTGCACTGAGGGAGAAAAAAAAAAAAAAAAAAAAAAAAAAAGAGGAGGATGATGACTTGACTGAACCCACTCTAATTGATGGGTCCCTTGGCCTGAGGCACGAGAGTGTGTGCTTAAATGTGTGTGTATGCACTCTCATTCAAGTACACCCTCATTCTGTGCAGACTAAATCATTGTAATGGAGCTCTTACGCCAGAAGAAATGAATGGGAGAGGACACTCACTGAAGACAGCCCCGCAAGAACAATCATTTGAAGGCAAATGGAGAGCAAATCGCTTTTATGTGGAGTTTCTTGCAAAAATGCATCACAAGCAATCAGGTGTTTTGTTTCTTTAAACTGAGATGGCCTTTGCCCCCTGGACATCGGTAATTGTTGGACTGAGTGTTAACGGCATACTCAACCCTTACATCATAGAATATCAGAAAATCTGATATTGGATACAGCTATGGACTACTTTCTATTCGTCACTGATCCCACTTGCCATGGCAAACCAAAAGTTTGTGTGCAATAACACTTGGGACTACTGGGACATTTAAAAGTATCTTGTCATGCTAGCGTTCCCAGCAAAAACCCACACAGTGCACAGTGCACTCACTGTGTATGGATGCGTACAAATGGATTGGCGGTGGTCAGAGAGGGCGTAGGTGCACACTGGCTGCCACGTCTCCGTAAGTCTCCCCCAGGAGAGCTGTGGCTACATGTGTAGTTTACCACTGCCATGTGTGAATGTGGTGTGAATGAATAATGCATATACTTCATGTAAAGCGCTTTGGGTGCCTTGAAAAGCGCTATATACGATAAAGGCATTATTAGGGCCCGAGCGACGAGCAACGGCTCGGCGAAGGCCCTATTGAAACTGTAGTGGTTCTTCTGTATTATTATTATTCCGCCGCACTTTTCCGCCAAAAGAAGGCCACTTTTCA
>JAVQJX010198090.1:0-10967 GCA_036025115.1 Ambassis agassizii
TTCAGGCTGCAGTATCTGATTTCACACCCAAAACACTGAAAACCTGCTAAAAACATGAGATTTTGGCAGTAGGTCATTAGGAATGTGTTTGTAAGGGATTATAATTCATTAAACCACTTATAGATGTAAAATATTGCATCATAGCTTGTTGACTTTCCCATTACAACCCATGCTACATAGTTGAGACACAACAGCTGATAAACAAGACAAAGTGACACACAGTCTGCTGCTGTCTGCACATTTATCTCCAGTTTTACAGTTCAAATCTGTAAAAACTTCATTTGTCATACATGTGTCGGCCATGTTTATGTAATTTCTCTCTCTCTGCCAGTAGGGGGAGACAAACATTCTACGTAGTAGCTTTAAATGCTACTTTTGCTGGATGTAGTCACTGCTAACTTTTTATTTGACTTAAACACTGTGATGGATCTGAACTTTTTTTGGCTCGTCTTTTGAAGACTGCACTCTTTGCTAAACTAATTAAGGCTGGATGTACACTGCATTTGTCCTCCTGTTAACGCTATTCTGCTGCTAAATGAACATTTTATCCTTTTGCTCGTACCGTATCATTACACAAATCTTATTTTTGACCATTTGTTGTTTCTGTATAATGTAATATCAACAACGTCTCAGTTACATCACCATCTGACACTCCCATGTGCCTCACTGTCCATTGATCTGTCAGCTCCCTGTCAAAGCCGGTCAATAGAGTGTGGGGTCATCATGTGGCAGATGTTTGGCCTGATGTTATGCTCTCCTTTGAGCCCTGCACAGAGTCCCACGTGCAGCATTTTCTCAGCATTAAATCATAAAGTGATGTGATGCCAGGAGAACTGTTGATTAACACACGTTAATCTCAGTGATGTGTAGATCTGTGATCAGTGAGTTTCTCTCACAATGGGAAGTGTGTATGTGTTTACTAACAGAGGTCAGACCACCAGTTGTCTGCATATGTTTGTTGATTGTGGTCAAAGAGGGCTCTGGGTAGCAGCGGACAAAGAGGGAAGCGGTTAGCTGATAAGTACACTGTGTGTGTGTGTGTGTGTGTGTGTGAGATGGGTGTCATGTTTAGTCACATGGAGAAGAAAAGCAGGGGAAAGCATTGAAATCTGCGACATTTTGACAGACCTGGATGTCATGTGCAAACACCGACTTCCTCTCTGTGTACTCAAGGTGTCAAAATGAAAACATACGGCCCTGCATGTTGCCTTAAATTTGTATTTCTTTTTAGGAAAGACATCAGAGTTGCGATAAATAACTCGGTTTTTAGGATTATAGCACAAACTAGGAAATACACATGAAAATATGGATGATTGACAGACATGTTTAAATGGTTCTATCTCTGAGAAAATCATTGTTTAAGCAGTTTTGTTAGGGGGGTTGCGGAGTGGCCTCTTCCTTAGTTGTTCTCACTTGTTTATTGTAATTAGAGCTATAAATGAAACTCTCTGATGGGGGGAGAACGTGGGGGAGGGGAGAATGCACATTGGCCCACAAAAAAATGCATGTTGTGTGTGTGTGAGAGAGAGAGTGTATCTTGGAGAGCAGCCAGAGAGGTGGGGGTGGGAGGGCAGTCAGCGTTTTTCAGACAACATGAATGAGGCCCCACCGGAGCGAGCTTCCTGTGTGAGGGCTATAAAAACAAAACCGCAGAGCGCTCCCACATTCCTGAACATTCTGTGGAGCAGGTACAGGACGCGCGCAGCATGTCCTCCACTCTTTCCTTGAATAAATAGAAAAATACAACAATTCCCATGATGCACTGGCACAGGTTGAAAGCACACAAACGTGCACTTTTAAAGGTCAAAGCTGACTAAATACAAAAGAGCACCGCTGGTGGTCCACAGAGGCTCCAATCAGGTGTGTTTCACAGAACAGGCAGGAAGCAGATGATTATCATGTTTCTAAAGGAGTGTTAGAACATATTTTTAACATGTTGATCAAATGAGGTTCATCCTCAGAGGAACAGGAACATGGAAGCTGGATGTCTCAGCACTCGGATGTTTCCTAAATATAGTTTTAATTTTAAACAACAGAGCAACATGTTGCTAAAAACAGGGTTCATCCTCTGAGGACGATGACAGCTGGACCCCACAGACCACAGATGTTCCTCTTTATAGCAGAACATGTTTACATGCTGGACCAAAAGAAAAAAAATAGATTTGGTCTCAATTGATAAGTTCTGTGGCCTCTTACGACTTCAGAGATCAACACATCCTCATGAGGAACATCCACACATTGATAATACATCCACCAGATCCTAACATGCCCAACATACAGTAAGTTTAAAAAAAACTACAGGTTCAAAACTGCTTTTATGTATAACTCACCTGCTTCTGCGACTGCCAGCCTGCTTTGTTTCCGCTCATGCTTCACCTCTTTGCCTGTATTTGGATTGACCAGGATTTAAGGCAGGTTCAGCGGAAAGCATCATGGACACAGTCTATAGTCATCTCCAGCCACTCATCTGTCCTGAGACACATAAACAGTCACTTTTGGATGACTTGTCAGTTTCCAAATCTCTGTGGAAAGACACTTCCTGTCTCCTAAAGGGGAGGAAAGTAGATGTCCAATTTGATCTGGTTTATGTACATAGTGTGTTTGTCTTGTCTTTAACATAGATAGTTACACAGCTGACAGCCATACTTAGCATTACAAAACATTAGCTGGGAGGGGGTTGTTGGCAGATCTTGTGAGACTGTGGTGCTAAAAGACGAGTTTTAGTGTTGGTATATTTGTAAGACATGTATATTATGTGTACATATTAAAAATATGGTTGTCATTGCTGGCTGTAGTGCTGGATTAAAGGCTTGATTTCCTCAATTTTTTTTTTAATCGCTGAATTCACATTCAACTAACAGTGACACTGGGTGTGGCTGTGACAGGAAGTTGATTTCATCCTCCTACTGCTATAGCAACGTGACAACAAATGTGACAACTTTTTCAGCTATTTGAAACCACTGAAGGGAACTTGTTCTATGTTACAATAAGCTCTGGACATTTTTTTAAACATGCAAAATGTGATTTAAGCCCGAAATAATAAGCAGGGTGTAGCGCGTCTGAGTCTGTTCCAGTGTTTAGCGGCCTCGCCTCCGGGAGTGGGCAGAGGTGCTGCTGTGCTGAGGTCAGTGCATGATCTCATGAGAGCTGCTGACCGGGCCCACATGTTTGTCTAATCACCCTTCCTGAAAAAAGAAACGGAAACAAAAAACCACGGTGTGCTCATAATGCCCCTGCATTGGAGGGAAAACAACATTTAAACACAAGGCAGCTTTAAAATTAAATGGAAAAAAAAGTTCTGCTCTGGGTTTGACCTGATTAAATGTAATTTCTTTGTGAAATTGAAATCAAGAAAATAAATAGTTAAGCGGTGTTCTTACAGTTTGACCTGTGGGAGCTCTTGTTAGACTTAATTAACAGATGATGAATGATACAAGATTAGCACAAGCTGTTCTTTTAAAAACATGTCAGAGTGTAAACATGTCAGGCATGTGTGCTGCACAAACAGCAGAAAAGGGAGAACAGTGATGTAATCTTTGTGTTTGACCTCATACTGACGGCTGCAGCCATTATCAGCAGATAAGCACCAAGTTTTCCAGTTGCAGAAACACACTTCTTAATCTTTACGCATGTGACAAATGCACTGGATGAAATCGGAAAATGTAGACGTGACAGGCAGGGACAGAGGTGTAGTGGAGGGGAACAAACTTAAAACGAGTCTCAGGAGGACACACACACACACACACACACTGTTTTTCATGGAAGGATTGCACTGCTGGGATGTGTAACATGAAGCCTGATCTGGAGGGAGTGGTTCTCCCAGAGACACACAGTCTGTTCCTCAGTCAGCCTCTGTGCACCTGAGTGTGTCATCTGTGTCAGGACTGGATCAAAGGCCCGGGAGGACAGTAATTGAAAACAGATCCAGCCTGAATCCCCTTCCCTCACTCCAGCAGGAATATGCTGAGCGCAGACAAACGCCTCGCATTCCAGAAGCATGAAAAACAAAGAAATACAGACGAGAAACAGCACTTAGAAGTTTGCTGCTGATTTACCTGCATAGACGAGGCAGCTGTGTGCTGAGCGTGATATCTGTCTCTATTATCTGTACTGTATGTGCACACAATTCACCTGCATATTGTCATTCGGCTGAACCATTTGATGTAAAATTCATGTGAGATTATCTGCAGGAAAATCTGAGACTGTGAATGTGCATGTGCTGCTTCCAGATGATGTTAACACACGTCTTTATTTGCACATAAGCTAGCTCCCATCAGCTCTTACTTACTTTTAAATCTTTCTTCATGTTTGTTGATGCACAGAGAGTTTCTGCAATTAATAATCTATTAAAAAAAAGAGTAGTCAGAAAGCAACGGGACAAATTACAGTCTGGTCCAACATCCATCCAAGATGGCTGCTTCATACAGCATCTCTGCCTTGTGTCTCACAAACACTGCATAATAATGGTTGGTGACCAAGCTCTCTATTGTTGAAACAGCATCCAAACAGCTGAACAGTAGCACCACATTTACAGCTACTAAAGTGCAATATGGAACACCAGACGACATCTGTTTCAACAACAAGAACAACTTGTTCTGCTTTTTCACCCTCACACCTCGCCTTTAAATATTGTCCCTCTAACAGAAATCCTGTCTGTGCTTTTTGCATACTTCCTCTTTAAAATAAATTTATTACAAGAAGAAACATAAGGGATGAAATCTTTGTGGTTGGCCTCGGGGCATTTCCTGCCATTATAGTGTAACATTTGGAAGGCTTTAATCAGTATGAAGCAATGAGAGGAAGTCAGGGTCAAACTCACAATGGCATTCAGTGTCACATTATGTCATGGGAGTTTAAGGCGAGGACAGTGATCTGAGAAATCGCATGTGTGTGTGTTGGACAGGAATCAGGATGAATCTGTGATGAGAATCTCGAGACGCGAGATTCAGTTCGTATGAGAGGAAAAACTACAGCTTCTCAGTGCCAACCGCTGAAACACACCCTGAGTATGAAGGCAGATAAACATGCTGTTATTCAGCAGAGGTTCAGCAAATGAACAGCTGCAGCTGACGTTCAGCCAGACTTTCTTATTTTTCTGGGCTACATTCGGTGAATCCAGAGCAGTGATTTTTGACTCATGTGATGCTGTTTACAAACTCTCCTGCAGAAATTCTGCCCCGTTCTCACTTATCGGCGGGTTATATTTGTGCCATGCTCTGTTATCATCGACCTCCGCCCCCGCAGAATCTGGAAGGTATTTCCGGCGCTGCTCTTGTGGTCGCTGGTTTCACACACTCGGCGTTTGTGTCTGTGGAATGTGGCCAGCTGCTGGCACTTTTCTGTCTCATCTACAGAATGAGAATTCCACATCTCAATTGAGAGTCGTTGTGTTT
The DNA here is from genome assembly GCA_036025115.1 of Ambassis agassizii. NCBI lineage: Eukaryota > Metazoa > Chordata > Actinopteri > Ambassidae > Ambassis > Ambassis agassizii. The sequence goes on from JAVQJX010198090.1 coordinate 5,394, forward strand.
CCTGCGTGCTAGACTGTGGTGAATAAACCCCTCCCTTTTTTTTTCTCTACCTCTTAAAATAACCACGCTGCACTGAAGACCACGACCTGACTCCAAATATTTGCACTTGTTTGGCATATGTGGCTTTATTTATTGATTTTACACACACAGCAATCCAAAGCTTCCAGACGGTAAATGTGAAAAGAGGAGCACCCATTTCCTCAGGCGCTGGCAGCATTAACAGAAGGCCGGAGGGATGAGATTGCTCAAGGGTTTGTGCATCATGTGCAGTGAGGTTTTGTAACTGATCTTATTGGATGATGCAGTGTTGTGAAGTGGTCCAGAGACACAGCATGGTGAAGGTGTAAAAGTGCCATATGCTTCATTGGTGCCAGTGTAAACAGTCGTGCAACAGATTGCTTTATTCTTCATATTACATGAAATCAGATTTATATGCAATTTCTAGCCATGAGATGTAAATAAGAAGATTAAATGTGGTTTCCATCATCATCATATAGCTTCAGACTCACAAATATTCTGTTGTTGCAGCTGATACCAGCAGCAGATTGTTCATTAGATACTTTTTCTATGGTAAACGTGAACCGTCAAGAATCTGACATGCATCCAAAACCTGAACTGAACAAAATGATGCTGAAAATGGCGTCCAGGGAAGCGAACAGCTGTTGTGTAACATGACCTCTTACAGTGTTTTTTAATGCTTAACTTAACACATTTTTTAATACCAAATCCAAATGTGATTAAAACTTTAAGTTTAACCGCAGGCGAAATCAAAACAGCTCATGGTGTCAGGGGGACTCAAACTACAGACTCCTGAGTCAAAGTCCCTAACGTTAGAAGAAGTCTTGCAACATAATCATATGTCTGTTAACAGTGCCAAGACAGCAGACCCGCTTTTGACAGGACAGGAAAACACACAAAACCACACAAAAGAGAATGAAACCTCAGCATAGTGGCTCTGATAAGCTAAAGCATGCATGCAGTGAACATGCTCAGCATTCTACCTGCTGAACATCAGCATGTTAACCTTTACATTATGAGTGTGTAAGCTGCATTTATGTACGCATCCTGAAGGCTGAATTAAAAGGCTTCTGCTTAAATCAATTGATTAGCTGCACAGAGAGAGAGAGGCAAAAAGGGGAACAGAGGACAGAAGGGAGTGTTTATAGCTCTGCTGGTGGTAATAGATAATTAACATTAAATTAATATATAAATACAGAACCGGTTTGTTGCTGCAGTGGAGATGAAACCTGCTGCTTATCTGATCAGCATCACGTCTCTTATCAGGCAAAAAGAGGCTCTGCTGCTTCACTTCTATACAAAGCAGGACCAGGAAACATGTTTTCTAACATGTCATACAGTGAAGTCAAACATGTGCCCTTCCTCCGTGTTATCACTGCGTGGTTGTTGGTGCTGATGAAAATCTCTCCCAGCTGTTTTTTGACCTTTTTTGTTTCACTCTGTCATCTACTCAGACACTTTTTAACAGTGACCAGATGTCCCAGATGGCCGACTCGGGCTCTGTGCTGTCAGCAGATCTGTGAGCTGAGCAGTGAAACACAGACACGGCACACCAGTCCTCCAGGGACGCAGCCAAGGAAACCTGACGAGCAGCTCTTTGCCTTTACTGGTGACATTACACAAGTAAAAACGCATTTTGAAGGATCACTAACAGGCAAGTTAACCCATCAGCACCTTTTTTGTGACATCCTGAAGGTGCCATAATATATCTGTACTGACGATAATATGGATAGCTTGGTAATAATATACAAATAATCAATGCTTTTACAGTAATTTCTGTTTTTTTTGTCACAGTCAGTCACCATAAAGCACCTTAACATTACTGAAAGACTTCTTATGATTCACCGCAACCTCAGAAAGCATAAAAAAAAATCTGAATTATGACATCACCTGCACTGAAATGGGACTTTAAAGGTTAAAAAGCTGCTAAATAATGTGACCAAGATGTAAAAAATTCTCACTGCACTTCAATAATTAATGATGTTTACCATTCTGCATTCTGAAGCTGCAGTGCAGGAGTAAAAAAAGACACAAAACACAGGAGCATTCTGCATCTTTCTATGAGTTTATTTTGCGTCTCTACATTGATCACGATGCAACCGGCATCATAAAGGTTAAAAACATCAGTACAGTTGAACTGCATTAATAAAACAGGCGAGGAGCCCTCTACCCTCTGAATACTAACCCTCCAAATAAACTAAGCTTAAAAACCAACGTTTAGCGTGGCTCTTAAACTCTGTTGCTGTGCCGTGAGTAAAGCATGGGTTCTAAATGTCGAAGCAGATCATCCGGATGCAAAACCAAAAAAAATTGAATAATATAATATACCCATAAAAGACACTGCCCTCGTTCAAAGCTGCAAAATCTGGAGCTGGAACACAAAAACAATATATTCCTACATAACCGGTATATAAAACTTTTTTTTTTTTCTTTAGTAACAAAAGAGTCCAGAGAAGGCACAGCGAGACAGTGAGGAGACTGTAAACATTCTGTCCTGTTTGTCTGAGAGGAGAAATGCACCAGGAAGTGTGTTTTCAGAAGGCAGTGTGTTAGCCACCAGAGCGCCGCCGCAGTGGCAAAACAGTGTTGTAAGGCTAAAAAAAAAAAAAAAAAAAACCCCTTGATAAATGAAGTATTTTTCACCAGATGTGTAGGCAACAGCAAGTGCAAGGTTGCAGTGATTTAATTCACCAACGCACCAGAACAAGTGGTGCACCGTTATTAATTTCTGATAAAGAATTGTATTAAAACGCCCTCACCTAAACAAGGACATCCAGTGCCCAAAAAAAACATGTGGTCATCACAGAAACCTGTGTTTGCTTTGAAATTTCATTATTACTGGAATCTCCTTGAAAATGTCTCCCTGCTGGATAAGCAGCACTCAGCAGCGTGTGGCCACTGGCTGTCGTTTTCCCAAACGCCGCTGGCCTGGCTGGACGAGGGGAGGTGCACATCGCCGAAAGGTCAGAAACCGATGAGCCGAGCCAAGTGTGGCATTACGCGTTGTCGTATTTCTTCAGAGCCTCCTCCAGCTTGCCTGTGATCTTTTGGAAGAAGGCGATCTGCTGCAGCAGGAAGTGCTGCATCTGAGCTTTGTAGTCTCGCACGCGGATCTGATGGAAATGCTGGATCTCTGCCATCGTGGCGCAGGAGATGATGTTGCAGCGGTCGTTGATGCCTTCGGCCTGTGCCCGGTCCATCTTGCCCTCCTCCACGTGCTTTTGGCTCTCCTTCACCTTCGTCAGGGCTCCTGTGTGGAAAAGAAGAGATTTCTGTGGTCACAAAAACACCAAAGTAGAAACATCCTCCTACACATTATTTTTTTCCCTTAACTTTCAGCTTATCAAAATGACCAAAAATAGTCACCAGTTTGTCCCAAACATCCTGAGAACCAGAGCCACATCTGAGATTGTGAGGGACTCCAAAAATATCTGGTACATTACGTCACTACGAAGCCTTTTTCAACCATTTAAGGGCACTTTGTGACCAGCTGGACTATAAAGGAAATGGATGTTACTAGGATTATTTATCTGCATGTGTTCAAATAGTTGTGCACACAGTGTGTTACCTGCGTCTGATGTTTCGTTATGGATGGGGTGACAATATTTTCCCATGAATATGTCCAGTATCTCCATAAACATATTTAAATGATCATTTATTGGACTACTTGAAAACAAATAGGCTGCAGACATAAAGTTTTAGACTACTTATTTCAAAAATTTAGGATAAATCTTGAACATATTATTCCAATCTAAGAACAGGCAACCAGCTCAAATGAACAAGTCAGATTGCAGCTTCACTACATGCCTAAAAAGAACCAAAGAAATCCAGAACACATCAGTCATACTGATAGTATCATCAGTATCTGCTGCTGGTTTTCAGCAGGTCCCCCCCTCCCCCCCCACCCCCCTCCCCCTGTCAGGAAGAAGTAACTCTGTGGTGGACTCTTGCGGCACAAGTGAACAGACATCATGGTTTACAGCCTTACATTGTCACATATATTTGCAACTGTCAGTGCTGCTTCCTCTTAGAAGGAGAAAAAAAAAACACAGACAGAGAGAGAGAGCCTGCTTGTTGCAGAATAAACTCAGTTATTCTGGTGCCAAAGAGTGAAATTAGCCTCCAACGTTCCACACAGATGGTTGGATGGGGAGCAGAAGGCAGAGTCATGACTCCAGGAGCTCATGGCTTATCAAACTGTTGACATATTCTGACCCAGTAACAAGAGAGATCAAATAAAAAAAGCAATAGATACTGACAAGATGTGACATAAAAATCAAATCACTTCTGTCTCAATCATAAAACCCATTCTGACGTGAGCATGTGAACATCACAGACAACATGTAGCAAGACGAGTGAAACACCTTCACACGGCAGGAACAGCCGACAGACTCCACCCAGGGTGGAGGAGTGTGGAGGTGGCCGTGCGGTGAAACATCCTGTATTACATTGTCACAGGATTTTCTTTGTGTCATACTGTGTGCTGCTGCTGCTGCGTCACCAACGCTCAGCGGAAACTTCAGAAAGACCACAGAGGTCTCGCTGACCCACCAGTCATTTAGCTCACAAAAAAAAACAGCTTTATGACCGCCTTTTAACACTCACCATGTATGTCTATATATCAGAGCACTCAGAGAAATATGCTGACAATCTCTTTGCCTTCCCTCCACTCAGAAAAAATGGTCAGTTTGCCTTCAGCTGCACAACAACAGGACATAAAAGATGTCCAAAATCTTTAATGTTAAACCCCCCCGTGGTGTTTACTGTACCTTGCTTGCTTCCTGTATTTTAAAAGCCCACTAATGGACTAAGAAGGAATAATTGTGTACCATGGAGATTTTATGAGAAAGGCAAGAGTTCAGTCAGAGAAGACGGTGTCAGCAAACTGCAGGCATGCAGCAGAGCCACATCATTTTCACAGCTGCTGCTGCTGCTGCGAGCGAGCCATGCAAAAAACACACAGGCACTAATCTCATGTATATTTTCACACTTTCACATCGATTGTTTACGCTCTGAATATATAGAGAGAGATTTCCCGGACACAAAGGTGAAGCGTGGAAATGACTCCTGCATTTACAGATCCTGATAAGAAGTAGTCAAACCGTTCAAATCCACATTCTTGGATAGCAGCCATCTCCACTGTGGAGTCTGTGGGCTGGTGGAAGAGAACTCCTCCTGTCAGCTTCCCACGCTGTGGAATCTTGTTGAGCCTCTTCTATAGCTGTGTCTCAGACCTTTTAATAAGGTGACCCTATGTAATAAACTCACTTTGCAACCCAGAAGATCAAAACCGATCTGGAGACTCATTCACACACGCAGTAACACAAATCGTGTCTGTATGGACACACAAATGTGACTTACACAGATATATTTATCTGATTTGTGGCCATGCAACGTGGACTCTCGAGATCATCAGGACTAAACAATGTGGCTTGTGAAATCAAGGAATCAAGGAACTTTTATTGTCATACCAGCTCACATTTACATGTTTATGGTACGAAATTAGTACTGAGGTCCCGGTTTTGGCCATAAAAGAAGAGCAATACAATAAAAATA
>JAVQJX010198100.1:0-14396 GCA_036025115.1 Ambassis agassizii
GTGTGTGTGTGTGTGTGTGTGTGTGTGTGTGTGTGTGTGTGTGTGTGTGTGTGTGTGTGTGTGTGTGTGTGTGTGTGTGTGTGTGTGTGTGTGTGTGTGTGTGTGTGTGTGGGAAGCAAACCAATGTGTATAAGAAGCAATGAACTGTATATGAGATGTACTTGCTGCTGCTCTGTGTGTGTGTGTGTGTGTGTGTGTGTGTGTGTGTGTATTCATGTGTTTGTGCTTAGAAGGAGAAGTATTTGGTGAACCACTCCTGCTTCAGCCCTTCTGTACCCCTCTGCTCCAGGTATGGGCCCCTACAACACACAAGAAACACACTGACTTGCATTAACTGATTAATAGTTAAATGTACTAACACTGGGGGAAAAACAGATCATTTACATTCATAAAATGCAATACAGTCTATTTTTAACGATGTCCTAGATTTTGTGCTTGTTCATAATTTGTCGAAATTTTTTTGACCAAAATGTATTCATACCTGATTGATTGATGGGCCTGCAGGTGTGCATGTGGCTCCAGGCAGGAAGGGGACACGTATCGGATGCCCGTCTGAGGTGAGGGACAAACGGGGAGAGGAGCAGTGGGCGCTGGGGTGGGAGGGATGCAGGAAGTCCGGGATCTGGTAGAACGAGGGGGGGATGGGGAGGAATGTTGGCTGAGGGAGAGTGAGGTGTGTTTGTGTGGAAGAGAGGAGGTGGAGTAGTGGGGTGAGATCTGAGGGTGAGAGGTGGACTGGTGGGGAAGGGTTGAGGAAGAGTGGTGATGGATGGACGAGGAGGAGGAAGACGACGAAGAAGACTGTGGTAGGAAGATGCTCCTGTCGAAGGTACCGGCACTGGGGATGCTGGTGACACGAGGAGGTGACTCCACACGTTTCCTCTGTCAGAAGGACGCAGACAGGTATGTGAATAAACAGGTTCCATTACTACGATGAGCACACACAGGGTAGCCACATCTCTTTAGTTCTGTTGATGAGTGATGGTTCAGTTTATGTAGATGTAGGGTTTGTGTCCAGAAAATAGGACTGACATCATCACCACTAAGAAACCTGTGACCTTTTTTATACAGATAGTCCATCCCTGCTTTTGCATCACAGAGGCCATCACCTTGCCTGCTGACCTCACTGATGTGTCTTTCGATGGACCGAAATCTCTTGAGATCTACCCTAAAGATAGCCAGTACTATCATACAAAACATGTACAAATCTGCAGCTGAAAATAGTTCCTAACAATGCCCTATTTATTCTGCCTCAAGTAGCCATCTGCAGGGGCAGGTTGTTTTTAGAGAAGCTGCATCCTATTATCTACAGTGGATATTTAAAAAGAATCGGCTTTGTCCTATATTGTCAGGCGTATTGAATTTACAGACATTACAGTGGCAGATGTGTTGACGTTGAGCTTCTCTGCGTCTCGGCTGGTCTGTGAAATAAAACAACATACTGTGTAGCGTCTTCTTCAATAAAACTATTTTGACTTATGCCGATGCAACACATCTCATTCTTAAAAAAAAAAAAATCTTCTGCCTTTAAAGTAAATAAGAGTGATGTGAAGTAGTCATTACACAGAGGAGGCCCACAGCAGACTGGTGATCTGTTGAGTGGGTGAGCTTGTACATTTTACTGCCGCGTGCCACAGAAACAGAAAGTTGGCTTCAGCCCAGTGAGCCCTTCTGGCTTGAAGGAGGCACTTTTTGATGAACACGCTGTGTCCATGAGGCAAACAGACAAACTCACCCTCATGGTTGGCGTGATGCTCCCAGGGCGGGACTTGCTGTCACGGAGCCTGAGGCTGCTGTTGTCCCCGGCAACAGGAGGGTGGAGCTGCAGCTGATGCCTCTCTTCCTAGAGGGAAGGGGGATGAGGAAGGACTTTCATTGGCCTTATTCACAGTCGGTGCTTTAGTTGTTGTTGTTTTGCCTGTTGTATGTTGGTTGTGTGTCTGAAGGGTCGACACAGCATTCTGTCAGAGGTCACTTTAAAGAAAATGTAATTTTCTCCTGCGCTTATGTGACTACTGATGATTAATGAAGTCCAAAGAGACTTAGTCTGAGTGTCCGAGTAATGTAAGTCACATGATGACATGAAGTGTATACTGCTGTGACCCTTGTACAGCCTGATCGAAGGAGTTGCCTTGGAAATACAGTACATTGCACAAACAAGGTCACAACCTTTCCAGGTGATGGTGATAGTGAGACCTACAAGTGGAATCATCCATCTTACTATAGAGCCACTGACTGCCACTGCAGTGAGTAGGGAGAGGCAGGAAGGCAGACAGGACTGCAGCTGATAAATCTGACCTTATACTACAAGGAGAAAAAAGAGGATCTGATTTTTCAGTCATTCTGTAATTGGTTATTTATTTTTATTTGAAAGCTTTTTCTATGTATAGCAGACCAGTTATCTCTCCTATAGGACAGGTCTATAGCTACCTTGTTATTTTATTAAACAAACTAAATAACCCGATGTTATTGATCTTGTTTAGATGGCTGCATGTCATTCATGTCTCTACTTGGTCACAAGAAGAAACCTTCTGATGCTTCATTTAACTTGGCATCAGGTGCCCAACTTGTGCCACAAAACCATGTTGATTCTGCCTTAAAAACAGAAAAGATGCCTGTGCAGGGGAGAGCAGGAAATATACCACAACAATGGGAGTTTGAGCATGACGAAGAGTCTGATGAAATGTATATGCTTAACTACACAAGAGAAGTAATGACACCGGAGGAGGACATAGACCGCGTTCGATCCATCATGAACAGAATGACGCGCAAAACATACCAGGAATTGGTGATGGGGCTGAATGATGTCCACCTTAATACTGAGGAGAGCTTGAGGAAAGTAGCTGACATGATATGTTTGAAAGCTGTAGCAAAACCCAGCCTTGCAGATCTCTATGCAAACATGTGTCACAGTCTCCTCAAAGTGAAATCCTCATGTTCAGTGAAATTTCAAAAGGTGATTGTCCAAACCTGCAAGGCCGAATTTGAAAAATACCATGGATGTTCTAGTCTGTCAGATGCACGACAAGGCGAACCAGATCTTACTAGCTGCGTTCAGTCAGTTCTGCCCAGGCTATCTCCAGGTGCATATAAGAATCTGATGATTGAACTAAAAGAGGTCCATTTCTCAACAGAAGACAGTTTGAGGCAAGTTCCAAACTATGATTATCCAGCACTGCAGGGCTGAATTTGATAGGAACCATGTTCAGACCAATCTGTTTGAGAAAAGACAGAAACGACTGGAAGCTGCAAATGGGGAGGAAGAGCTGAGGAAAGAATTTGAGAACATCAAAGCTTCTAGTTGTTCAATCAACACCATCAAATTCATTGGCGAGCTCTTCAGGTCCAAGGTTTTTAGCAACACCATAATTCAAACATTTATTAGAAGACTTTTGGACAACAGAGATGAGGAATCTCTTGAATGCCTTTTCAGTGTTGTTGGCAAAGAACCGGAGATGTCTTCACAAAAGAAGCTCATGGACTCGTTCTTCATCAGGATGGATGAGTTCATAAAAGAAGGAAAAACATCTACCAGAGTTTCCAACATGCTGAACGACACACTGAATCTGAGAAAGACAAACCGGTTGCACATCAAGAAGACCTCCCATGACACAGTTGGACAAACCTCAGCCCCACAGCCATCTGCCCGTGAAACACAACTCAAAGAAAGCTAGCAGCACACGAAGACAGATGGGGATGTTACTGAGTGAACTGCACAAATTAAGGATTCTGTCCCCAGAGCAGATCTTTAAAGGTCTGAAGGACAACTTAGAGGAAGCAGTTAACATTTCTGAAATCGTGCCTTTCATCTGGTCCCGCTTTGCCGATGTCATCGCACCACTGATTGTTATGGGAGGTTCCTCTATTCAAGAGCTTGCCAACAATATCAGGATGCCTACAGAGGCTCCATATCTGCTCTCAGCTGTTTCCTTGACCCCAGAGTCAAGTGATTTGTCGACTCCAGCCCCCTGCAAACACCTCAATTCAATACACCCACCCTAAACTCAGACGCTGCCCCATTTACCCCCAGGAAAGCACCGTTTTAAAACTTTTTAGGGCCAATTTGTGTCTGTGCATTTAGCTATAGCTATACTATATGATATTATATAGCTATTAGGCATATGCACAGACATACTACAATCTGAATTGGTCCATCTTTAGGACTTGACCCCAGAGTCCGGTGACTCCAGCCTCCTCCAAACACCTCCATTTTATGCCTCAAAATCTTCCCCGAACCATCAAGGATCACCTGAAAAAAATTTATGGTCGATTCATGTGAGTGTGAATCTGTTTAGCTATAGCTATACTATATAATATATATTATAAAGCTATTTTGCATATGCACACACATACTACACTGAATTGACCCATCTCACCTGCCCCTTGACCCAGAGTCAGGTAACTCCTTGCCCCCTCCTCCAGCCTCCTTCAAACACCTCAGTTTGATTCCACCTTAAGCCCTGACGACGCCATATTCACCCCCAAGAAATCATCACCAAACCACCACACTCTGAACTGGCCCCTGTTTACGAGTTTCCTTGACCCCAGAGTCAGGTGACTACTTGACCACACCTCCAAGCACCATCTAAAGGTTTTTTCTTCAAGGAAGAAATGGAAGAAAGGAAAGATCAGACATGTCATCATCAAATTAATAATAATAATAATCAAACAATAATTAATAATTTCATCTCTTTTAGCCACTTAATGAATATTATGATTAATTAAGTAAAGTAAGTAAATATTAAGATAATAATAAATCGATGTTATATACTGTACTGTAAATACATAGTCTGCTGGCTGTTTGTGATTTTCTGTCTGTGCTCTTCTTAGTTTTCCTTTGAGGAAATAAAAGCTGTTTTTGCAGATTTAAAATGTGTATTTTCACTGTGTGCCCACCATTCACACACAGGGAAAGAGCTAGTGATAAATGATCATGTTGGAGAGGGCAGGTCTGTGTCATGTCCAGTAGGGAAAACACTGCACCATGGCTATGGATGCAGAATATGTGCTTCAGAAAATACCTGTTTCTGAAGCACATAAGCCATGTAAGAAGCAGGATAAAGTGCAAGTATAAAATATTTCCAGCTGTGATGTTAGTCTAGAGTCAGTATAAAGGTGTCAGAGGTGTCTGAGTGTTTTCTCACCACCAGTCGTTTAATGAGCTGGTCTCTCTCTGTCAGTCGCTCCTGAAGTCTTCCCAACTGCAGGTCGTCACATCGAGGCTCCCTCCTCCGGCACCGCTCCTCCCGCTCACGCAGTCTGCAGTTAAATCATATCCCAAAACACACACATTTTCTCACATACCTGTCCTGATGTTGATGCAGTTTTTTTTTTTTTTTCATTTTGAATTATTTATTTCCACGTGTTTATCCTCTACTCACTCATTCTCCAAAGCCACTATCCGGGCCTGCAGGTGACTCTGGGCGCTGCTGTATTCAGTGACCAGGCTCTGCATCTCCTTCTTGTGCTCCCTCTTGATCTCCTCCAGCTCCTCCTTCCTCTTTTCCTCCTCCCGCTCCTTCCTCTTCTCATCATCCAGCTCCTCTTCTTTAACATCCTCGTCTTTCCTTTCCTCCCAGTGTTTCTGTGACTCCTCCAGTTTCTCCATTTCCACTCTCAGCTTCTCCACTTCCTCCTTCAGACGTTGTGCTTCTTCTTCTAGTTGTGCATCTCTGTTACTCCTCATCTCAGTACTTTCCTCTTCTTTCTCTTCTTTCTCTTTGGCTTCACATTTCTTTTGCATTGACCTGGGAAACGCATTGATAATCAGTACTGCATGGTAATCATTAAAGGAATAACTTCTAAGACCATTTTTCTCCAAAATAGGCAGAAATTTGGGTCAGACTTAAAACTCTGCTGTTGGAGGGCTGGACTGGATACATGTTCATCTGACCCAAGGATGAATACAGATTGTAAGTGTGTTATGGGCTTCTTTGTCCTCCATGTTGGGACCAGATAAAGCATTATTTTTACATTCCCAGGAACTCTAAAAAACTTATTTTCTATTCATCTATTCATCTGTCAGCAGATGAATGAAAATAACTAACATCTGCAGCCATACACGGTTTATTTATTAATGTTAAAGATTAATTATCCGTACCTTTCCTTTAATTGCTTCTTCAGTTGTGTATTTTCTCTCTGCAGCTCCATCTGTGCACAGCGACTCTCATCCAGCTGTCGCTCAAACACCTGATATTGGTTCTGCTGCTTCAGGTCCTTCACACACACAAAAGCAGACACAGTGGCATGGATACACAATATCTGCCTCAAGGTCAAGATTCACAAAGATTAGTTCAGCTACATACAACAACTCTGCTGGCTTAATCCCACAGCCATGGGATGATTTTATCATGCAATAAGTGCAGATAAATGAGACACATGAGGCGTGTTTGTGTTACTTGTTGCAGAGCCATCATCTGTGTGTGTGCCTGCAGTTGAGCCTGCAGGTCTTCGATCTGCTGCATGTGTCTCTGGGTCATCTGCCTGCTCCATTCTGTGTGCTGCTGGGTCAACTCTGCTCGCTGTTTATCTGATATCACACACAAAACCACATAAAGAAAACAAAATCAATTTGCACCCCCTGTTACAGGTACCCTTCTGCTGTTGCCATGGTGAAGCGTATCCATGGCAATAGCAACTTCACTGTTGAATTTATAATCTCAATGTGTATATCGCTGAGTGTGTGCATGTTTGTGTGTGTGTTTGTTCATTTTCCTCATGCTGTGTATCTGTCACACACAGACCATATTAAGGCCTGTATGTACTTGTGCTAATTGACCATATGTTTTACTATATGTGCATTAGACAGACAGATAGATGTGTTATGTTTGTCTGTGCGTGTCTTACCTAGCTCCAGGTGGTGCATTGTTTGAAGTCTGTTCCTCTCAGACAGCAGATCTTCTTTTGCCTTTCTCTCCAACGCCTGCAGCGCCGTGGCGTGATTGTGTCTCTCCTCAGCTAAAGACTGGGTTTGGGGCTCCTCCAACACATTAACACACATTTTATGATATTTTTTTCCACCTCAGTTATATTCTTTATGCTAACACAGTCCTGCCTTTTGAGCACAGATCATACATTAATGTTGCCTCTTCGCTGCAACGCTTTCATCAAAGCTGCTAAATTATTCATCACACAGAAAATCTATGAAAGGGGAGCAAATATGATTTTAAAAATTGTGTGTGTGTGTGTGTGTGTGTACCTGCAGCAGCTCCCTTAGCTTCTTGTTTATCTCCTTGGTATCTTGGACCTCCTTCCTCAGCGTGTCAATTTCAGGGTTGCCATGGCAATCATCCTCTTGCCCCGCCTTCTTTTTGTCCAACTGTGATAAGTGAGAAATGAAGAGCAGCAGATTTTAAGATTCTGTGGGCCACCAGTGTAATCCTGAGACAATGAGTTTGCAGCATATTGCTTTTTTTTTAATTTACAGCCTTTCTTCAAATAAATAAATAAAACAACATAAGCTAATTAAAAGACCACACTAATGATAGCTTGGAGAAAAAATCTTCAATTTTATTTTGTAATATGGGGCCAGAAATACTGGTTTCTACAGTCAGATACAGCTTAATAGTGTTTTTCATCAGGCTCTTCGTGGCTCATAAACACACACATCTCACAAACTCCCAGTTTGGAATGAAGCCGTTCTGTTATACAGTAAAACTCGAAGCAAAACCCTGGGCCTCTCTGGAGGCATCTCAGGGATGGTTTTCTCTGACCTGACAGAGGTCCTCCAGAGATTGTTTTTAAGGGCTGAGATGTACTTATCACAGCTAACAAAGTGATCTTGATGTCTTACAGTCAGTTTGTTTGGAAAGCAAGTGAGGATAAAGATTCATCTCTGACGACAGCCATAATGATGTGTAGCAGGCTGACTGAGAGTAACACACCAACTTTTTGTACCATGTTAAAATGAACCTTAAGGTTATAAATATACTTCATGCACTTCTATGTGACATAAAGGTGATCATAAACGTCTACACAGACTTCCACCACTGGTTCACTGTGTCATGTCCGAGCAGACAAGTTAATATAACATCGATGGTACAGGCATGGAAACATGACTGACCACGAAAAGAGGCTGTGTCTACAATATATGTATAAAGAATACAGGCATTAAAATGTGAAATGACCCAATCCTTGCTATTGTAGATGCTGTCAATGTGCAGAAATAGATCGGCTCTTTCGAGCATATTAAAAACGTTGTTTAATAAGGGAGTCTGTGGTGTCTGAGTACAAACCCCTATGATGCTCCAGTTATATTTTGTTCACTTTGTGAAGAGGGCTCACCTGTGACTGCAGCTCGGTCAGTTGGCCCTGCAGCTCAGATACGTGGGTCTGCAGCTCCTGCTCTCTGCATTGCCATCTCTGTTCGCTCTCAGCAACAGCAGCGTTCATCTCTATCCTGAACTCTGCTCTGAGACGATCCTCACACTCTGCCCTGCAGGCATGCATCAGAATGAGTAGTGAGACACAGTCAAGCTACATGTATAATTTCTATTTATTTCTATTGGCGGCGCTCCGCTGTGTGATCCTTATTTTGTGTCCTGCTTCCTTGTATTTTTACCTCATTTTTTTACCTTTATTCTTAACTCCAGCATGTATTATAATGACCTGATTATTTCTCACATAATCATAGCATACCATTACTGAGAGGCTCCATATAAACTAATATTTAAACACATTTCAGGTCATTAAAGCTCATTCTGAGGGATGAGATGCTACTGGCTGAGCCAAGTTTTGAATGATTTCTTCCCTAAGTTTGATCTTCCTCAAGTGATCACTTAACAAATAGGCAGTGGAAGATTAGCAGTTCAGACTTTGTAATGTAAGCCTAAGCAGGTCTGGCAGGTCCGTGTTTTATGCCGCTACCTGATCCGGTCCTCTGTGTGCCGCTGGCTCTGCTCTAGAAGATTCCTCTCTGTGTTCAGTCGGCTCTGTTCCAAGACTTTCTCCTCCAGCCGATGCTTGTCAGCTCTCAGGGATGCTATCTCTCTCTGTTGTCTGTCTCGCTGCCTCTCTGCCTCCTCCTGAACCCGAGCCAGTCGAGTCCGAGCCTGTTGAAGCTCTTCCTCCAGACGAGAGCACTGCGGTCCACATGAGGGTGCAGCGTCACAAGCCACCTTTTCTTTCTTGTCTTTCTGTTGGATCACTGACTCCAGCCTGCAGATCTGAAAATAAGAAATACAGGTTAAAAGTGGACACTTCCATCTGGCTTCATCTCAAACCTACACATTGTGCTTCTGACCTCGCTGGTTGCATCTGTCAGCTTTGTTCTCAGCTCATCTCGGTCCTGCTCCAGCCCGCTGCGGAGCTCCTCTGCAGATCTCCTCTCCTCTTCCAAACGCATGCACACCTTCCAAGAAGATTCATTCACATTTCATTAGCAATTCATCTTCCTTCTACCACTTAACACAACCATGCTGCCATCTTCTTATTACCAAGTCTAATTGATAATTAGTCATGATAAAGTGCACATTATAAGAAAGCTTAGACGATTATGTGATAAAATCTCTCAGCAAAAAGATTCATTAATCAAATTCTTTGAGCCCAACCTGCAGGTAAAGGCCCACCTAACACAGGGGGTCACGAGAGACTTAAGATCAGAGAAAAACTGATTTTTCATCAGATATTTCCCTATTATTTACAGTGTTATCTCTTGTTATTGAAGAGTCTTGAAACAAGGTGGCTCCTCAAAGATGTTCCGCTGCCCCTCAAAGCAGCTTCATCACTTTTATCTCTTAAATAAAGGGAATTCTTTGGTTAACTTTTTGCAGCTGCTGACAAATGACACAGAGCCTGGGTAGAGCCGACTATCTGTCTTTTGAGAACAAGTCTGTATTTTGACAGGTTTGAGAACCATTAACCAACAGAATATCATTACACAAGCTGGGATAATTTATGTGCAGAAAAAATGATGGCTAACAGAAGGTTATTTGTTTTTTTTATTATTAAATTATAACATCCAGGACCAACTTTTTTTTTTTTTTTAACAGTGAAAGTCTTTCACCATTGCTGCGTTCATTTCTCATTTTTATCAAAATGGTGGTGGTGCTCCAATAGAACAGAATTATCTAGAAAGCTGATTTAGAAAGGGCGGGACATCTGTCACTGTCTCTCAGTGGTTACTTTTTAGCAGTTATTGTTACACTGGGATGCTGTTTGCTTCTCAGAGGATGCTGAAGTTTGTAATCTTATAATATATACCGTCTGCTTTGCAATTACATGTTGATAAAAATGTGACCCCTGCTGAGACACATGAAGTAACATCATTAACCTTAATATTTTGTTGAAGTCTGATTTCAGACTTTCTCAGTATTCAGTAGACATAATTTAGGCTAATTAACGTTTGTCTGGAGGATTTTTATGAGAGAACTCATACAGAGAAAACTCTGCTGTCGCAGCAGCTGTGTGAAGATGAAAGAAAACAATATTACTCATAGCAGTTTGTCCCCATATCCAAAATAGCTGCACCCACAAGTCAGACTAAAGCTGAGACTAAAATAATTAAGCCCATATTATTCAGCTTACACAGATGAACAGCAGGCTATAAATAAGTTCTGATAAAAGTGCACATTATGGAGACACTGTGTCCTCTTTTACCACAGAGCCTGTCCTCTTACATTATCTGACCATCCTAAAGGATTCTTACACCACCGGAGCTGATGTACGGTAGAGTACTGGCTAAAAAAACAGGTGACTGATATGGATATCAGCACAGGACAACTCCTAGAAAATGTGAACCCTGTGAGTTCATACTTGTAGAATGTTTACAAGTTAAATGGAAATGCTGACCTCCTGGTTGGTCTTCTTCTCTGAGCTCAGAGCTTCCTGGACGCTGTTCAGTTCAGCTGCGTGTCTCCTCATCACTTCCTCTATCGCCTTCCGCACCTGCTCCTTCAGCCGCTTCCTGTCCTCCTCTGCCTTCTCCACCAGTCTCTTTTTCTCCTCTTCCAGCTTCTGCTGCACATTGGCTCTCTCCGCCTCGACCTGTTCGATGCTCTTGTCCAACTGGGCACGAGCACGAACCCTCTCGACTTCCAGCTCTTTGCGCAGCCGGTCCACCTCTTCTTCTTTTTCTCTCCTCAGAGACTCTTTGACCTCCTCCACCTCTTTAAGCAGCGCTTCCTTCTCCTCATCTCTTTCTCTGCGCATTCTGTTTCTAGCCTTCTCAAACTGATCCTTCTCTTGCTCCCTCTCCCTCTGCAGGCTTTCTCTTTCTTTTTCTATTTCCTTCTGTAGTTTGTCCCTTTCATCATCCGCATGCTTTTGGATGCGACGCAGCTCCTCCGTTTGAGCTCTCACCATCTCTGAGCGTAGACTAGACAGGGCTTCAGCATGCTATCAAAACACATTACATACACAACACGTTATTAAATGCATGATATCCATATCATGGATGCATGTCAGTGTGTGTGTTACCTGTCGTATTTGCCGGGCGTGGTCGCTGTTCCGGCCGCTGCTCTGTAACTCCAGCTCTCTGTTTTTGCTCTGCAGTCGGCTCACCTGGCTTTTCAGCTCATCCACTTCAGCGCACACACACACATCGCAGCCTCTACGATTCAGCAGCTCTTCTAACGCACACACACAGAACACATGCTCGTTGATCAATTATGTATAATTAGGAGCAGAATGGACTGTCATCAGACTGATACAGATGGCGTAAAGGCCAAAAACAAAATTCATTCTTGTGCTTTTTTTTTGCTGACTGTGTATGATGACACTTTGATTGAACTGTTTGCCTTAGTGGAAGATGAATAATGTGCCTTTGTTGCATTTTTTTTTTTGGAATATATTACAATGGCACCAGACAGAAACACAACTAACACTGAGTCTGGATGAATAAAGGAAATGCACTGAGCTCAGCTGACAGGTAAGGAGACAGGTGGACAGACATGCACAGACTACCTGCTCTGCTCTGCAGCTCATCTTCCTGCAGCAGTAACCTCTCTTTGGCAACCGCCAGCTCCTCCTCTGCTCGCTTGGCCATACCCTCAGCCTCTGACACGCGCCTCCGATCCAGCTCCAGCTCCTCCTCCAGGTCCTGGAGTTGGAGGTATAAGAAGACAGGCAGGAGGGAGTTTGGTATGAGGAGTATTGTGGGCACAGGGGAATAGAGGGGAAAAAAAGATGAGAAAAGAGAGAGAGAAGCCAGCAGCTAATTTGACACAGACGAGGAAGAGGAGGAGGAGGGAGAGAAAGAAGACAAGAAAGACAAACGGGAGGAAAAAAAAACTGAGGGATGAAATGTGCTATCTGGCCCAGCTGTGAGCCTTTAATGGTCTGCTGTGCTGGCTTATGTCAGCTCTGTGCCAGCTCTCGTAGGGTTTTTTAATGCTCATGCGTGAGGTGGTAATGGTGGTGGTGCAGCGAATCTATCCTGCTCAAACTACTCATTAGCAGATAGTTGGCAGTGGGAATAGCACTCAGGGAGGGCAGCCTGTGGTTAGACAAGCAAGACCCCCCCCCCCCCCCTTCTGCTTCTAACTCACTCCCTTCTTTCCCATCAGCACAATCATTAACTGGGTGCATCAGAGACAGGAAGTAGCAACATTTCAATTTCCCTTCGCCTCCCATTTCACAGCACAGACCTCAAATCTTAGGATGAGTAAATGCACACGTGTGTGTACCTGTATCCGCTCTTGCAGTTTGACAGTGCTCCTCTTGCTCTCAGCCAGCCTCTCCAGGTGACTTTCCACCTCAGCCTCGGCCCTCTTCACTCGTTCTCGTAGAGCACTGTGCATTCCTTTCTTCTCCTCTTCCTCCCTCTCTTCCCACCTGTGGCGCTCCTCTCTCCACTCTGCCTCTATCTTCTTCCTCATTTCCTCTTTCTCCTCATTGAGGTCATTCACCTTCTGCTCCCATTGTTCTCGCTCTTCTTTCACAGCTCGCCTCTTCTCCTCCTCTGCCCGCTCCCTCTCCTCTTTCACTGTCTTCAGCTCCTCTAACAGGGCCTCTACTCTTTCCTGAACCTGCTCTACCTGCCTCGATTCTTCCTCTTTCTTTTTCTCTTCATGTTCTCTTTGTCTGTCTTCCTCATTCTTCTTCTCATCCACAGCTGCTTTGTGTAGTTCCTCACATTTCACATCCAGCTCTTGGATCTGCTCCCTGGCCTTCTCCAGTTCTTTGCTCAGTCTCAAACTCTCCTCCTGGTCAGCACTGATCTGGTCCTTTGCCTCCTGGAGCTCTTCCTCTGCAGCTTTCAGCTTTTCCTCAAACTCTTTTCTCAGCTCTGCTTCAGTTTCACGCTCCCTCTCCCCCATTTGGATACGGAAGCACTCAAAGTCTGCCTGCACCTGAAATCACAGGGGTGACGTTATACATTTACTAACTCACACTTTAATCCAATTTACTCATGAGGTTAATTCAAGAAACCTGAATGCAACAAACAGCTATATGCTGTACCGTTTATTTATATCCATTAGAAACTGTACAGATCACTGGAGGTAACGGTGTGTACACGAAATATCTGAAACTGCAGCTATTTAACTACGATGTTGTGACATTCAGACAAAGCTCAGCATGCGGCAAAACACCGTTACCAGCCTGCCCTGCTGAGATCAGACAGCTCTATGTTTCTGCCTGATTCTGGCTCTTTTTTTTTCCGCGTAACTATCCAGGATTTATTAGTGAGCTGGATGTACAGTGAGTTGCACTGACAGTAATTTGTTATGAGATATTTTCTCCAATAATGCGTGTAGCTAAAGAGGAAATATGACATTTCTTCATTTCTACATTTTTTGGCCATCATTGGCATCTTCTCTATGTTGTATATTATGTCCCCTTTTTCAGCTAACCTACTGGCTAAACACTGACTAGTGAGATCACAGTATAATGGTGCTAAAGACTAGAAGGCTTTAGCTTCTGTGTGTTTTTCAAAAAGACAGTCATTGTTTAATAATCAATTACATCAGGTTCTTGTCCATTGTTCTGGCCCGCTCTGTCACACTGAACCTGCCGTTCAGAGAGGTGCTGTGTGCACAAAACCACCAATTTAAAGAGTCCTGTGTAAAAGGCACTGACATTTAAGTAACAATAAATGAATGGATACCAATTCAATTATTTCCTCATGAATGTTTTTTAACCTTTTTTTTTAACTTATTCATATCTGGCTCTCGAGTAGAGTGGATGTTTTTTGTTTGTTTTTTAATCAAAGAAGGATCCTTTTGAGAATTCTACATCATAGACACAAATTTTGCTAGCAGCAAGCTGAGCTTTTTTTCATGTACTCATTTTATAGCAGGTGGCAACCAGCAATCAGATGCAGTACTGTGAGGATGTAACTGAAATGTTTGATGAGAAACTGGATTATCCTCTCAATATTATTAAAAATGTTAAAGAAGACATATGTAAAAGACAATACAGCCTCCATCATCAGGGCTATGAGTGTGTGTGTGTGTGTG
>JAVQJX010198112.1:0-17005 GCA_036025115.1 Ambassis agassizii
TGTGTGTGTGTGTGTGTGTGTGTGTGTGTGTGTGTGTGTGTGTGTGTGTGTGTGTGTGTGTGTGTGTGTGTGTGTGTGTGTGTGTGTGTGTGAAGCAGAAACATGAGCAGCAGCACTCAGATGATTCTGTGAGGCTCTGAACAGGAAGCTAACGAGCTAACACCGACCAGTCAGACCAGAGAGGAGGCTCTCTGACAGCTAGCATGTAGCACTTAGCATGTGTGTGTTTGTGTCACTTTGACTGAAACCAATCAAAGTCTTCATGAACCACCAGGCGCAGTTCCTCCAGCGTCCACCGGGCCCTCAGTGACTTCCTCACTGTTCATGTGTGTGTGTGTGTGCCTCTCACATGCTGAGCTGTCATGGCGGCGCTCCATCAGCTGCACGTTTCTAATCAGACATACAAACTGTCACTGAGTTAAATCTCATTTGTTTCTTTTGTTAGCAGAAGCTAACAGATGACTTTTGATCAGCTGGCTGCTCCTGGACGCTCGCACAGCTTCAGCACGTCTGAGGCGACCAGCGGCTTCCTGTGAGCCAATCAGGAGCCACAGCCACAGCAGACACTCAGCATGTGTGCTCACATGGTTACCTTACAATAAAGGTGTCAATTTCAGAGAAAAAAACAATTAAAAGAAGAATCACTGAGGAACGGCGTGAAGGCCTGCTCAGACCCTCGCCGTCGTTTCATTTCCTGTTTGTCAAACAAATCAGGTCAAACTGTGACTGTGTGAGAGCTCATTATGACGCTGTGTCGGCTCCACGCCTTCAATCACAGAACCATCTGTCTTTCACGGCATCAAATCAGGCGCCGACGTGCTCGCTGAGTGTAACGGCGCGTCAGCTGACTGCCGGCGGCGTGGAGTGAAGGATGTGAAGTGTAAATGTCAGCGCGTGCTAACCTGCTGCTCTCCCAGCTCTCTCTTCAGTCGGTTCTGCCACTGCAGCGCCTGCATCACGATCGCCTCCCACCTCCTCTCCAGGTTGATTGACAGCAGCTGCAGGGCCTCTCGGTGCTGCTCCGCGTCCGGGCCCACCTCAGCCACGGGGCCCGACTGTCCCGGGAGACAGACGCAGTCATGATTAAGCAGAGCATTTACAGCAGGGACTTCCTGTGACGGCGGCGTCTCCTCACCTGGCTCTGCTGCAGCAGCTTCTGGCAGAGCTTCAGCACCGACGACACCGCGCGGCGGCGCGCCCGGATCTCCGAACACAGCGACTGGAAGAGAGCGCAGAGAGGAGCATGAGGCATGAACAGACAGGTCAGAGATTAGGGGGGGCAGTCGCTCAGTCCACAGGGCAGTGGGCTGGGAAGCGGAGGGTCGCCGGTTCGAGTCCAGCCCTGGACCAAACACATGGAGGTGGGCTGGTAGCTGGAGAGACTGCCGAGGTGAGCAAGGCGCCGAACCCCCCACCTGCTCGGGGCACTGGCTCCCCCTCTCCTCTATGCATGTGCATGTACATTGGTGTGGTGTGTGTTTGCAGGAGTGACTTAAATTTCCCTCTAGGGATCAACCAAGTATATAAAATTAAAAAAAAAAAGATGTGCAGGAAAGCGAAGTTAAACCAGCCATGTAGTCATGTAGCACTGGGTTAGCATTAAGAACCTTTATTTGTGGGGAAATCAGGTTAGCATCCAGAGGACTGTCATGAACATAAGACCACACTGATTAGAAGACGTCACATGTTTGTTGCCACCTGCTGCTGCAGATCTCTATGAACATGTAAACACAAATGATCATTGATGACTTGATGTCTAATCGCTGAATAAAAGAATAAAGTTTCCAGGAAAAGCAAAACTCGCTGCTAGCTGCTGCTAGCTGCTGCTGTCCACTCAGCTCCACCAGTTAGCATGTTAGCATATGAGTCAGGAATCCCTTTAAACTCTGAAACATTTGTGTTTATGTTTTCTTTCATTACAGTTTATGAGCATGAAGTCACACACACACACACACACACACACACACTCCCTTAACGGTGTGTGAAATCAGTGACAGCAGCGCTCCGCTCTCATACTTAAAGAGGGAGAGCGTGCCCATTATAAATCACTATATGCTGATGAGTTTTCACACTCAAAGGTCAGTGTGTGTGTGTGTGTTTGCATGTTTACTCATGCAGGCCTGTGCACAAGTGTGTGTGTGTGTGTGTGCAAACATATGCATATGAATGTGTGTGTGTCTCAGAGAACAGAGGGGACGGCCTCAGTCCTCTGCAGCAGCGACCAAACACGTCCCAGCCCCAAACTGTTTATGCTAATCCCAGCCGCTCGCTGCAAAGCACTTCCTTTACATTTTCTTTACATTTTTCCAATAAATATTAAACACTATTACAATGAAATGGGATTCACTCCTCTCTCTCTCTCTCTCTCCTTTGCACACACACACACACACACACTCTTTTCATCTCCTCTTCCTCGCTCTCTTCAGTTTAGCATATTTTGGCTCGCCTGGTTGTCTAAACAGGAGATGGGGATGCAGAATAAAGCAGACAGGATCAAGAGGACAAGCCTGGTGTGTGTGTGTGTGTGTGTGTGTGTGTGTGTGTGTGTGTGTGTGTGTGTGTGTGTGTGTGTGTGTGTGTGTGTGTGTGTTAAAGGAGGCTCTAAACAACAACAAAATGACTGAGTGATACTCGCTCTGCGACCAATAACTGCAGCAGACGTGCAGGAAGACGAATGAGAGCGGGATAATTCAGCGTTACAGTCAGAGGACGTCACTGCAGCGCGACACACACCACCAACACACAGCTGACCTGATAGAGCTGATCAATATCTGATCAATACCTCCCAGAGACTCAATGCTTCGGCTTGAAGTTTGTACGTCTGCAGCAGCTGAACAACCTGTTTGCTGTGTATCACACCTGTACACAGTCTGTCTCTCTGTCTGTCTGTGTCTGTCTCTCTGTCCGTCTCTCTGTCTCTGTCCATCTGTCCGTCTGTCTGTGTCTCTGTCTGTCTCTGTCCGTCTCTCTGTCTTTCTGTCTCTGTCTGTCTGTCCATCTGACTGTCTCTCTGTCCGTCTGTCTGTGTCTGTCTGTGTGTCTGTCTGTCTGTGTGTGTCCTGCTGTATGGATACAGACACACAGTCAGACAAATGTTTGCTGAACAGCTTTTCCTCCAGCCGTGCAGAGTCTGCAGAGGAGGAGACGCTGTGAGCGAGGACGAAGATGAAAGTGTCGGACAGAAGAGACGCGGCGTCAGGATGATTCCTGACGGAGCGCCGCCGTGATAAACGCTCCTTCACAATAAAAGCCTGTGTGTGTTCAGACTTCCTGTGCCTGTCTGCTGTTTTAAAGACTTTAATATGATGATGTGTGTTACTGAACTGTGTGAAGCACATGTTTAGAGGAGTGTGTATCTGCTGACAGTCTGACTGCCTGAAGGTGAGACTCTAATCAATACTCCACACACACTGAACCTTGAGTAGCACCACCTCACTATAAAGGCTCATTTCCTGCAGAGTGTGACGCCGCTCCGCCATCAGGGTCACATTCGACCCGCTGCAGCGCCGGACCTCTTCATCTGCTCGTTGTTTTCTCTGTTCGACACTCTTTCAGGACTGAGGATCAACAAAGAAGAGGATCTGCTCTCCTCTTCCTCTAATTCCCCTCTTCACCCTCTCTCTCATTCTTAAATCTCCCTCTCCTAAAAACAAAATCCTCTTAACTCTCCTCCACCTCCTCATCTCCACAATCTAATTACAGAGACCTGCGTGAAGAGTGGGATAAAGAGGAGGAGGATGAAGAGGAGGAGGATAAAGAGGAGGAGGATGAAGAGGAGGAGGATGAAGAGGAGGATGAAGAGGAGGAGGAGGTTGTTGCTGTAAAGATATTTGAAAAGTGAAGGACGCAGAGAAACACAGAGGCGAAGAAATGATCCGGAGACACCGACAGCTGCAGGGCCTCATGATGACATTAGCATGCTAACAGCTAGCTGTAATACCACTCTGAACCACCGGGTGGAGTGTTCAAAGTGTTGCCTGCTTTCATGTTCATGCTAATGTTAGCGCTGTGATGCTAACATGTACTCCTGTAAATGTTGCTCCTGATTGGTCCAACACGCTGAGACACATCTGTCTGCAGGCAGCAGACACACACACACACACACACACACACACACACACACACACACACGCTGATTATCAATGAAAAACAGTGAGGCCTGTTTGGTGAGAAGGCGGCAGCAGCAGGATGAAGAGCGAGCAGAGGAGGAGAAGGATTCAGCGCTGTGACCCACTGGATGTTTCAATCAATTACCATTAATTAGAAATCTCTGATTAATTCTATTTGTTGATTAACTCAATTAAAACCACAAGCACTCGTTATCGCACAACCAGCCTAATGAATTCCCGCCGACACACACGCTCCCTCTGCTAACACCGCCCAGAGCTACACGAACTCCTCCTCCTCCTCATCTTCCTCCTCTGTCTGTTTGCCCGGCGGTGCGTTCATGGATCCCTTCCTCCTTCAGGATTTAACAGCCTCATCCTCTAAATTCAAGGACAGACAGAGAGGGTCTCAAACTGAGGTTCTGGCCCTTCGGATGGACCGACCTGAGACAGAGTGTGGTCTCAGCAGCAGATCCTGGCTGGGCGGCCCACATTACGGAGTGAGCGTCTGTGACCCTGAATGCATCGTCCGGCTGCTTTCTAACGTCACACAGAAACGGCTCCACAGACGGCACGACGCGTTAAAGGCTTTAGAGCCTGAAAACGGAGGCAGGCGGTACAGAAAGACGCCGCGCTGCCAAACCCTGCTGGTTCTGTCGTCTCATTGGAGGACCACAGACTGTCCATCATCCACAGCTCTGTCAGCTGACCTTTGACCTTTGACCTAGTCTTTACAGAACACTCACTCTGAACTATGTTAAAGCACTTTGGTTCCAAGATGGCGTCGGGCGGAGCCACATCGTCCATCTTCATACACAGTCACAGCCGCGAAGACAAAGGACATCATCAGCTCTTATTGATTATTGAGAGTTATTGTGTTTTTTAGGATGAAAGCTTTAAAATATTCAGCAGCAGGAAACAAATGGAGGACATGAAGTCTGTGTGAGTGAAAGCATTTACTGCTGCGCTAATGCAGCCGCCTTAAAACGCTTCTATCAATAAAAGCCAATCTCCTGCGCCTCTCTGTATATTCATCTCTCCTGCTCGCTCTCATTCGTCTGCTTCCCACTTTTTTCTCTCTCCACCCGCTGCCTCTCTCTTCCTATCACCTCCATCTTTCTCCATCCGCTCCTGAAGGCTGTGAAGCTCGGCGTGTTTGTCTGTTCACATTAAAACAGCTCACATTATTCCTCTGCATCCGAACAGGTCCGGACCGTTTCCACTTTTTACAGGACGGGAGAGGAAACGAGACTGGAGACTTTTATTTTGAAATTCGAATCGGATCAAAGTATCAGAGTTGAGTTTTTAAAAACCTGATTTCATCCTGAGAGCCTTTGTGAAGGACAGCGGGCAGGACCAGCCCACACATGCAGCCTGCAGGTGGAGCTGTGATGGAGTCTGTTTCAGGTCTTCAGCTGAGCGCTGGCGGTGCGCCTGCTGCCGCCGTGGTTAAAGTGACATCACAGCACACACACCCCTCCTCCACCTCAGCACCTCTCAGGCAGCTAATAGGAGGTGACAGCGAGCCTCTGATATCGATACCTGCTGCATGATGAGGATTAAAGATCCACCGACTCCCTGCCAAGAACACAGGCGGCCCTGTGTGTGTGTGTACTTTGTATGTGTGTGTGTTTGTTGGTGTTTTGAAGAGGTGTTTTCTCGTTAAGAGTTGCTCGTTAGGGGTTGAAGGCGAGCAAACAGGTGAGACGTTGCCGTGGTAACGGCATCAACAAACAGATCAGACTTTCATCTTCATCTGCTCGGGAGGAGAAGAAAACACTCGGCTCTTTCATCAGCTAAAGGATCGGAGACAGAGAGAGAATCAAAAGACGTAACGAGTGGACAGGAGAGATGAAAGACGGACGGACAGGAGGACGAAACAGAATGAGACGCACATTCATCATTTATGCCTTTAAAAAAACTCTGATATTTGTTAGGCTCTAACAGGAGGCAGTTACCATGGAGACAGGCATTAGTTAACTCCACCACAGGGGGGCGCACTGCTGAAGCCGAGGACTCGTTACCACGACAACCATAACCCAACGGATCCGATCCAGAACCGTTTGACCGAGCTGTGAGACAGAGGGACACTGGGACGGTTCAGGTTTGTTTTAATGTGAGCGGCGGCTCCACAGCGCCGCCTGCTGGCAGCTGCTGTGACACACAGCGTCCACCTTTAATACTTGTGTTATCTACACATGCTGCAGGAGACGCAGCCTGTGGACTCATCAAAGCGTCCTCTGATGAAAGACGGCTCTACACATGAGGTGGACACACAAGGTGATGCAAACTGTGGCTCGGGTCAAATGTCAGAGACGGCAGGAGGAAATCAAGCGGCCGAGGGAGAGAGGGAGGCGAGATGAGGAGGACCCGAGGGCAAGGAGCATGATGGGGGAGTCTGAGGGACACGAGGGGGGCACGGCTAAGACACAGTGGGGGAGGGCGGGTTCATCTGCTGTGGACAGCGGGAGAGAGACGGAGCAGGCGGACAGATAACAACAAACAGAGAGACAGAGAGATAAAGACACACTGTATCAGCATCCACCAGCACACATCAACTCTGATCCATCCTGCAGACAGAGGGACATCATGTCCTCCTCCTGTCTCTACAGAAGGTCAGAGAGGACACCAAGCGTCTCCTGATGCGTCTGTCTGTCAAACGGGCTCCTGAAGCTCTCACGTTTCAGTTTGAAACGTCATCAAAACTCAGACGGATATTCTCTGAGATTAGACCTGTAATCCACAGAGGAGGACGGGGACATTCCCTGAGGACGGGTCAGCGCGATCAGCTCCACACAGGACGATAACGGCGGACATGAGGAGACACTCAGCTGTCTGCACTGATAAAACAAGAACTCAGCCAAGAAAGCAAAACACCACCGACAGGCAGCCAGTCTGTGTGTGTGTGTGTGTGTGTGTGTGTGTGTGAGTGTCAGTCCATTAATTCTCGGTGTGTCCGGCCCTCAGAGCACTTTGACTACAATAGAGAGTTGTCGGAGGCCCGGGGCCTGCTGGAGGAACGTCTGCCCGACGCCGTATCTTTAAGGAACGCTAATTCAATTAAGAGCCCAGTAACAGACAGGTGGAGGGAGAGTGTGTGTGTGTGTGTGTGTGTGTGTGAGACAACAGGACACACACTGGCTGAACACACAGACAGGAGTAAAAAGTCTGCACGTGAAGCAGGTCTGTGATGCTCTGTGTGTGTCTGAGCCGCGCTGCCGTACTGTAAGAAGCGGCAGATCGAACCTGTTTATGAGTCCAGGCGGCGGCGGCGCTGAAATGGAGTCCACTCCTCCAAACATGGAGCCTCATACAAATGACTGCTATCAATATTTCCAATCTTCATTCCAGCAGACGCTTTCTGGAATCAATGGCTTCCAGCTGAGAGCTGTGACAAGAATCACAGCTGAGAGGCTGAGAGTGTGTGTGTGTGTGTGTGTGTGTGTGTGTGTGTGTGTGTGTGTGTGTGTGTGTGTGTGTGTGTGTGTGTGTGTTCCCTCTGATTGTGAGGACATGAAGGAGCACCTACTGTAAACCCGACTGAACTTTTCACCAACTTCACACATGAGTGAAAGCTTTGGCTAATCAACACAGAGCATTCGTCTCTCTCTCTGTGTGTGTGTGTGTGTGTGTGTGTGTGTGTGTGTGTGTTGTTGCTAAGTATAGTCATACATCGTCTTAATGAGGCTGAATGAAAGCAGCGATGGCTGTATAGAGGAAACAGCAGTTAGCCTTAAAAGCCACGGGACGCTAACAGGATATTAATCAGCCTACACCACACAGAGAACAGCTAGCTGCACTGATTAGCCTAGCCCTGCCGTGTGACTGACAACCACACACACACACGTTTGTATATGTATCGACACACACATATGCAAATGAGAGAAAATATATGCAGAAAAATATAATGATGACAGCAGTCACACACACACAAAAGTTTCCACTGAGGATGTTTTTCAAAGCTGATTTTTTTTGTCATGTGACTTCCTGTTTCCTGTCTCTACTTCCTGTTTCAGGGCCGTGGACGGGGAGGTGTGGCCACACGGCGCTCTCCTACCCTGAAGCTGTGCAGCTGCTCGCCGGCGTCTTTGTCCTGTCTCAGGCAGGAGTTGAAGATGAGGAGCTCGGTGTCTCGCAGCCACGCCTTCAGCTCCTTGATGCGAGCCTCCAGCTGCTCCAGCAGAGAGTGGGTGAGCGGGGACAGCAGGGCGGAGCGAGCGGTCTCCACGCCGCCGCCCGCCTGCTGAGCGCGGGCCGAGCCGGGCCCTGAGTGCTCAGAGAGGATGTTCTGAAAGAGGGGAGGGGACAGCGTGATCAATACACACACAGCCAATAACCACACAGAGTGAGGATCAATGAGGAAGAAAGTGATGTCATCATAACGCCGTGATGTCACACTTCTTCTGTGTGTGTGTGTGTGTGTGTGTGTGTGTGTGTGTGTGTGTGAGATAAGCTCTGCAGTCATTTTCAAACCCGTTGATCACAGTAAGACAACAGTGTGTGTCAGTGTGTGTGTGTGTCTCCTCTCAGTCCATCACCATGGTAACCAGGTACTTTCAGCTTCAGCTCTACAGGTGTGTCCTTCACAGACACTGAGGCCCTGACAGAGGACTTCCTGTCTGTCCTTCACAGGATGCAGTGAGTGGTAAGAGTGATCAATAATCAGTGATCAAAGTGATTGATCGCCGCCGTCTGACTGGCTCCGTGTTTTTCAGAGTGTAACTCTGAACACGGAGCCGCTCAAAGCTCCCCACATGAGTCCCCAACACTCATTTGCATGTGTATGTGTTTACACAAAAGGCAGCGCGTCGCCGCCACTTTAGCCGGTAACAACCGGCCCATTAGACGACAGGGAGGGCCGACAATGAGACCCCTGACCGCAGAAATGTGCAGCTAGCTGTGAGCTGAGAGGAGGCGGCGGCCATGATTACAGCCGGGACGAGAACACAGACTTCATTTAACACACAGACGGCAGATTTTCTGAAAACACAGCCGTCCCGTCTCAGCAGGAGGCCCTGAACGCACCATGAGAGCAGCACTCCGACTCTCTGCTGCAGCTCTGCTCACACTCTGAACAAATGATCGACAAACAGGCTCTGTAATCAGAGCAGAGACAGGAAAGATCTGCACAGATTCGTTTCCAATGGTCCCTGAACGCATCACGTCTGAAAATCTGAACTGAAGAAATTAAAAAAAAAAAAAAAGTTCTGCTCTCAACAAGAGGCAGGAAGCCATGATGGATCACATGACCCACGTTCAGAGAGGTGACGGCTGTGTGGAACAATGCTGCACGCAGTGTGACACACACACACACACACACACAGTTTGACCTTGAAGAGCTGCAAAAAAACGACAAGCTGCTGCAAAATGACAGAAAAGATGAGAGCTAATTTACAACCTCTTTATTTTCTCTCTCTCTCTCTGTGTGTGTGTGTGTGTGTGTCATAAATTCTTCATAAGGCCAGGATGGTTCAGAGGCGAGACGCAGGACATCAATTCCAGTTAATTCCCAATTTGTGTCAGAGCAGCAGATGCCGACGCCAGCACTGATAGGCCCGTTAATATGCTACAGAGACGCCATGTTGGAAGGGCGAGCGACGGAGAGACAGAGCTCAAACCTTAAGAGGGGATCAGACTGCGTTCATATCAGCTGACTTCAGTTCAGCTGGTTCTGATTTAACTTTCAGTGTCACAAATGAATTCCTGTCACCAAACATCAGAGTTACAGGTTAAAGGTCACAGAGGTCATCACCGTCTGCAGCGTCCACACACATCTGACTGACTGTGTGTGTGTGTGTGTGTGTGTTAATCTCAGCCTGGTTAGTGTGCCGTGCAGCGACTCATCTGCAGAACAGGAAGGCTGACACACACACACACACACACACACACAGTAACTTTGGATCCATGAGTGTGACACAACAACAAGAGTGTGTGTCACGAGGGAGCATCAGCAGCTCTCACACACACAGATGGTTTGTCTGTCTGTCGTTTCTTTGGAGGACCTGCCGTCACATTTCAGCGTCCCGCCAGCTGTCAGCCGCGCAGACCTGGATTTAATCAGCACGGCCGGGAACAGACGAGCAGCCGCCGCGCCCGTGAGCAAGGCACGCTATCTGCATGACACCGAGCAGCTCACAGACATTTAACAGAAACAACAGCGCCCCCTTCAGAGCAAGGAGGAACTACAAGGGATCAACTGTCTGCGTCTGCATTCCATCACGCAGCTAAAGGCCACGCTGGCAGCAGGGCTCCTTAACTCAGACGACACTAATTATCATCTTCATGTTCAGATTAGATCGCTGCTGATGAGCCTAAAATTAGACACACACACACTTAAAGAAGTATCAGTGTGATCTTCAGATGCTATCTGCTCTGCGTGTGTGTGTGTGTGTGTGTTACCTCCAGCTGCCTCCATGTGTGTGTCAGCTTGTGCATGTTGCAGTGGAAGCCGCCGGGCAGCTCGGTGCCGCTCCTCTTCAGGGACTCGGCTCGGCCCAGCAGGCCGCTCTTCCTGCTCTCCATCATCACCAGCTCGGCGTGGCTGCTCTGCAGAGGACAGACAGACGGACACTGTGTGTGTGTGTGTGTGTGTGTGTGTGTGTGTGTGTGTCACAACGGAAACAAGGTGTTTGTGAGTCTTTGACTTTTGACCTCTGAGTACAAACACTGGTGGTTCATGCAGAACTTGAGGATGGTTCACAGAGACTTCATCTCTGTTGTGTTTATCGTGTGTGTCATCCATCTTTCCTCCCTCTCTTCTCCATCTTTTTGTGTTGCTTAATTCCCCTCCTCCTCCTCCTCCTCCTCCTCCTCCTCCTCCTCCTCCTCTCTTTTCTCTTCCTCCTCTTTTCATTTTCTGCATCGATAGCTACTTGATTCTACTTTTCCCTTGTCGTTTATCATTACCGCCCGGCTCCATTTGAATATTTAAATGTCTCTTCTGTGACTCGTGTGTGTGTGTGTGTGTGTTTTTGCTGTGCTGTCATCAGAGAGGCGGCGGCCATTTTTCAACGTCGAGGATTCTGATGGAGATGCTATCGCTCAGCGCTTCACGGCCATCCATCCCCTTCACTTAGCTAATAGCCGCGGCACGAGAACGTGGAATCGACAGCAGAAAAATAGACGAGTGGAAGGTAAATATGTCGGCGCCGGCGTCTTCTAACAGTCAGGAAATTATACGATTTATTCACTGATGGCAAATATTGATTTAAAAAGGGGGAGAGGCAGCCGGTGAGGAGGAGGAGGAGGGTTGTTTTGTTGTTGTTGTTTGTGTGAAGGATGCCACTGATCCAAAGTCAAAGAAAAGAGAGAGAGGGAGATAGACACGCCGATTAAAATGCATGAGATCCCAACTTTGAGATAAGTGCTGAGAGAGGATCTTTGAGGAGCGGCTGGGGGGGGGGGGGGGGGGGCACCCATGGCTAGCTGTGATGTGATTGCCGCCAGTCAATCTCCATGCAACGATGGACTGAGACACACAGGCCCGAGGACGCAGAGACAGAGGACAGTAAACACACACACACAGGAACTTCTGCTTAAAGAGGAAACATGCGTGTCCCTGAACGCAGCACGCTCGCCTCCATCAGCTGACCAACAAACACACAGCAAGTTCAACAGACTGTGATGCATTCAGGGACCATCGTAAAGTTCAGTGTTTCACTGATACAATAAAATTATGACAAATAACAATGAAGTGGGTGAACCTCACACACACACGCACACACACACACACACACACAGACTGCAGACACGCACACACACACACACACACAGACTGCAGACACGCACACACACACACACACACACACAAACTGCAGACACACACACACACACATGTGGAGTAAGAACAGAAATGGAGGATAAACGCTCCACGAAACAGATGAGAGGAGGAGGAGGGAGAAAATCAACAAGCAATCATAAGTTTAATTTGGTCTCCATATTAATGAGCGCGGAGCTGAAATGTCAGCAAAAAGCAGCCATACATGAAAAACATTTAATGCATTTTGAACATTCTCGCAGATTCATCTCATCCTCAAATGAGAGAAGTTTGTCACAGCCTGCGTAACAACTATTTTGTCGTCGTGGCAACTAAAGTTCAGGAGAAGTGATAAGGACGCAGCTTCATCATCCTCCTCCTCCTCGCCATCATCCGTCCCCCTGCACACAGACACACAAAGAGGTGACTCTGCTTCACGTGTGGCACTGCAGGCCTGCAGGGGGCAGCAGCGAGCAAAGAGACGAAAACAGCTCGGCTCGTCTGAGTCGACCTCAAGAGTCCAGTCGAGGAACTGCAGCTGCTGGAGGCAGCGAGGCTGTTCACTGTCAGACAGGTGAGAGGAGCTGATGCACCTCATCAACACACGGGACAGAGAAAACACTCGACATGTGTGTGTGTGTGTGTGTCTCTGTGTGTGTCAGATGGATGTTCCACCAGCTCTGAAAGAGCAGGAAGTGGCTCTGTGACACCGCATTCATACTGCCAGACACGCCAACCTGTGTGTGTGTGTGTGTGTGTGTGTGTGTGTGTGTGTGTGCTGTGAGTTTCTGGAAGTTTCTCTCCCTGTCTGTTGGACACAGACATGCACAGGGACTTTCTCTCTCTCTGTCCACAACAAAAGGCCCGGCAACACGTTTTAATTGTCACCATGGAAACCAGCTGAATCGCCATTCAGCCTTCAGCGAGTCACGTGTGTGTTCCTGAGTGTGTGTGTGTGTGTTTAGCTGGGAGGTCACCGGTACAAAACAACAAAACACAGACACACAATCTGCAGAGAGGCTGGACACACACACACACACAGGGAATGCTACATGCTAACTGCTAACTGCTCAGTCCCTCCACTCAGTGTGTGTTCATGTACACACACCGTCTTTATTCTAATGAAGGTACCAAGGTCGACCTGAGAGCAGGCTGACACACACACACACACACACACACACACACACACACAGAGGCAGTCAGTGTTATCCAGGCTGGAACAGGAGCATCAAAACAAAGAGAAACTATTTACAGATTTATTAAAAAAGAACAAAGTTATACTAAAGTCTCTCTCTAAGATGTTTTAGACTAAATGTTTTCATTAGACGAGCAGATATCTGCAGGTCCTTCCTGCTCATTAACGTGTGTTGCAGTCTATCAAAGTTCCAGCTGCACTCAGAGGAACCTGCTCAAACGTCTCCTTTCAATCCAGCCTCACTCCTTCAAAATAAAAGCATGACTGGTGGTTTGTTGTTTTGGAGGGAAACTCTGCAAACATGTTTACATCCAACCTTGGCCTGACATTGGCTGCACGTCAAAATACTCTGAGTTCTGAATCAGATTCCTGCTGCCTCCTCAGTGTGTGTGTGTGTGTGTGTGTGTGTGTGTGTGTGTCAGGCTTCAGTCAGTTCCTGGGAAGCTGAGAGAGTCTCATGAGACACGAGATACAGAGCGAGCGAGAGAGAGACAGAGAGAGAGAGCGAGGAAAGTTGGCGAGGTGCTGCTGAGTCGTGTCTCTTTGTTCTAAAGCAGATATATCCCCGACTTTATCAAGACTGACAGAACAAACGCACAGGAAACAGCCTCCCACAGGACACATAATCCACACACACACACACACACACACACACACTGCATGTGTGTACTTTCAGAGGACACGTTAATGAATCTGCAAACACACCAGTGTTTAAGCACACGTACTGTAAATCCTTCAAACACACAGACTGTGAGCAGAGACTGAGGAGCTCTGTCCTGGACACAGAGACAGGTCCGACCTGATCATCTGTCCCCGTGTGTCCCCTAAAACATCAGAGACTGAGAGGAGAAGGTGAGCCCACAAAAAACTTTTAAAGGGTTTCAACTGTAAATTTATTTTTATGTTACAAAAAATGTAAAAAAAATAAAACTGACTTCAGTCTCAGTCAGCAGGCACAGGAAACACTGCAGGGACATGTGACAACACCTGACGACTCAACAGAGAGACGAGGGCTCAAAGTGTGTGAAGGTATGTGAGGAAACACACACACACAGGCAGGCAGAGTCCCAGAGGACCTCAGCTCTGTGCTCGTGTAACAAGCAGCGACAAACGACAAAACGCGACATCAGGATGTCTGAGTCAAGAAACGTTCAACTCAATACATCCTGCACACACACACACACACACACACACACACACGGAGCAGCAGAGCTCTGCAGGTCTCTGGAGAGAAGAAAAGAGAATATGAGTGTACAAAGAGAGACAGAGTGTGTGTGTGTGTGTGTGTGTAGATTCTCCTGAGCTGCAGGAAGTTTCTTTGGTTGGATGAGCAGAGTTTTTAAAAGCTTCATTTCTGCAGCTTTATGTTCATTTGCATGTTTAGAAAGTGTCACATGATCAGCTGGTGCCTTCTGATTGGTCCATCAGTGCAGATCAGGCAGATTCTCTGAACGTTTGGCATGCGACTGCTTAGATTTTCAGAGGTGATGCATTCAAGGACCGTCACAAAGTCTGATGCTTTCAGAGCTCCTGTCTGTGATGCTGAAGCTTTGGAGGATACTTGTTGTTTTTTTAACACAGAAATGAGTTTATTTGTCGTCCTCCTCCTGTTTCTTCCTCCTCCTCCTCCTGTTTCTTCCTCCTCCTCCTGTTTCTTCCTCCTCCTCCTCCTCCTCCTCCTCCGTTCTTCCAGTGAGGAGCAGAGATGTTTCCAGGAGCAGCCTCTCCGCTGTTGATCCGTCCTCCCTCCTCTCCTGCTGGATGGAGGGAGGCTGGGAGCTCAGCGAGGATTGCAGCAACAATTACATGTGAAATTAGCCTCGCCTCATAGCCTGCAGTGTAATTCCAGCCTTCTGAGGCGTGGCAAAGTCATCTGTCTCTAATTAAAGACTCTCTCTCTGCCTCTGCCTCTCTCTGCGGCGTTAACATTCATCTTCATCCATCCTCCTCTCTCTGCTGGGGGGAGCAGGTAAAACATCATTTCATTGGTTTGTTTTCTGCTTTTCCTCTTTGCTCAGATTTCTGGCAGCTCATTTTTCCAGGAGCAAATTGTTGCAGCAGTTTTTAATAAAACGACTCCATGTTCAGCAAATAAAGAGCAGAATGACAGGAGAGAACGTGACGCGCTCACGAAAGAGGAAAGACAAAGACACGGAGGATGTTAAGCCGCCTGTGTGTTTCTCAGGCATGGCTCTGTGTGTGTGTGTGTGTGTGTGTGTGTGTGTGTGTGTGTGCAGCCCCCTGTGGAGGTTGTGTACTCTCACTGTTGCCCTCAGGGTTCAGTGAGGAGACACACACACTCGTGCTCCTGCAGGAGTTCCTCCACACACAGACGGGCTTGTCGGCTGTGTTTCACACACTCAGGCTTCTCTCCGTGTTCTTCATGCTGATGACGCCTCCTCGTCTCCTCCTGGAGGAGCCGCAGCCACAGACTCCTCACATGGAGCTGCTGTTTCCTCCTTCATGTTCATGATGCGTTCAGGCTCAGGCACCATGATGGAAACAAACGGCACAACAGGAAGTGGAACCCTAGGAGGACACTCCCTGCACCACCTGCAGTCAGAGCGCGGCCTGTTTCCTCCCCTGGCTCCTCCCCTTTCACCAGAGGGCAGCCATCTTTGTCTGTCTGCACGTCCTTCAGATGAGGAATCCCCAGCTGCCCTCGTGGAGCTGCTGAAGCCTCCAGAACATCACTGATCCACCATCCCATCTACACGTCACAGTGTGAGAGGGAAGCCCTGCCACACACACACACACACACACACACACACACACACACTCTGAGAGGGTTAAACCGCCTTCAGACAAAGATGCTCTGTATTGTTGACTGTGTGTTAATCAGTTCAGTTCCTGGTTTAACGCAGAGATAACCAGTGGAAACACTGTGTGTGTGTGTGTGTGTGTGTGTGTGTGTGTGTGTGTGTGTGTGTGTGTGTGTGTGTGTGTGTGTGTGTGTGTGTGCTGCACACAGAGCTCCTCTGTCGCACCCACACTGATTGGTTTTGGAACCCAGTTAATGAGCAGGTGTGTGTGTGTGTGTGTGTGTCAGACTTCCATCAGAGCACCATGGGCTATTTGAAATGAGAATTTAGCGGCAGGAAAGCACACACACACACACACACACACACAGAGACACACACTCCTGATAGCC
Source organism: Ambassis agassizii (assembly GCA_036025115.1). Lineage (NCBI taxonomy): Eukaryota > Metazoa > Chordata > Actinopteri > Ambassidae > Ambassis > Ambassis agassizii. The sequence continues at coordinate 16,209 of JAVQJX010198112.1, forward strand.
ACTGTAATTAGCTGGACTCCACTGGAACTCGCCACAGGGAGAGAGAGAGCGAGTGGGAGACATCTGTGACGACTTAATGCAGAGAAATGGTTTCAAATGAAGCTCTGAATAAAATTTCAGATTCTCAGCTGCTTCCTGCCATCTTTAAGCGCGTGTGTGAAGGATTCACTGTTCGTCTGATCAGAGACGATATTTGACTGAATTCATGTCAGAAACTCTGAACTCTCTGATGAGCTGCTGGTGGAGCCTCGGCCGGCCTCGGTGCACTCTGGGAGCTGTAGTCTCTCATAGCAGCTGACCTGTGTCTGCGTGATCAGAGCGTCTCTAATTCTGTTGTCTTCCGTCTGCTCCTCCTGCGGCGGCGGCTCGTCTGTAATTTAAACTGGAGCTGATAGCGAGTGTGTTTCTATACGATAAAGTCACATCAATGTGTGTGTGAGCGCTGCACTCTGTGTGTGTCTGCTTTAATGCATTTTCATTAGCTGTCTGTGTGTGTCTCACACACACTTCTGAGTGCTGGCTCCGCCTCTGCTGGACTCGAGGCCAGAACCTTGATCATCTATTGGCTGAACTACAGGGGCCTTGATGTGTGATTGGCTGACAGCAGCTACAAGGTACAAGGTTGTTTCATCTCCCCGTGGACACACACACACACACACACACACACACACACACACACACACAGGGACAACAATCAGATGAAACAAACAGCAGAGGATGAACAGAGCACACACACACACACACACACACACACACACACACAGGGACAACAATCAGATGAAACAAACAGCAGAGGA
>JAVQJX010198169.1:0-14935 GCA_036025115.1 Ambassis agassizii
CTTTGAGTCCACTCATAAGTTCATGTCGTCCAGTATGATTTATTTCTCCTTACACACAGCTGATGCAGCTCTTCCCTGGGGGGCATCTGCATGTTTTTTTTTTTTAAACAAACATTTCCACGGTGCGCATGACAGCCATACCTGCTTTCACAGAGCAGTGGATGTGGGCTTTAGATTCATAATAGACCCAGTCAAATCCGGCTTCCACCGCCAGCCTTGACAGAGTGCCGTATTTGCTCTTGTCTCTGTCTGAGGTGGTGATGTCCACGGCTCTGCCTTCGTAGTGAAGTGACTCCTCAAAGTGGTGTCCGTCCTCGTCCCAGCCCTCAGTGACCCGCAGCTTCACCCCGGGCCACTGGTTCATCACTGAGATGGCCAGAGAGTTGAGTTTGTCTTTACATCTCTGCGGGGAGGAGGAAGAAACGGATCGATGAGTGAACAATCTGTGGATATATGACGTATCAGTGTGTATAAAGTGTACGGCACCTGACCATTACTTGGCACCAAATCCACAATTTTGTGCAGAAAACTGCCCACAAGTATCACAATTTAAACGCTTGAAATAACAGAGATCGCATGCGCCACACGTTTCCATCCATTCCCTGCAGACATTGTCTACCCACCGTCTTCCCATCCTATCTTGTATTATATAATAACAATTAGAGATTATATTTGGACTCACTGAGGCCTCGCCCACAACTCCACATCCCCACCTGCCGTCCCTGATTCCTCCCAGCTGAGGTGAAACAGTGAACTGCATCCTTGATCCTGAATGTGAGCTTGCATTTCTCAGTGTGAGCAGCAGCGTCAGAGGGCATAAGAGAAGCTGCTGATGAAATATTGATAAGGCACTGCATTCGCTTCACTGGCCTATAACATATGGGTCTTTGGTGTTGGAAAGGTGCGAGCAGCGTCCCTTTCTATCAAAAAGTGCTGCATTAGAAACAACACGGATGCATTATAAATTCATGAGTTTTGTATTTGCCAATGGAATGAGCCGAGTCCTTTGTTGGTTTCGACTTGTTTGTTTTCTTTAAATAAATAATTGATATGCAGATGATATGAAGATGATCTTCAAGAGCAGCTGCTTCCTTAAAATATCTGGAGTTTGTCCTGCGTCCTCACCTCTCCGAGCTCTCAATGAAGATGCTTGGCCTTCTCCAAGACAACTATTCTCGACGCCTAACCAATATGTCAAATAAAACATCACAAAGAGTCTTTTCAGTTCGACGGCGGAGGGAAACTTTCATTATTCTTCCCCTGCAAAGTCTTGGAAACGTGACATGCCTCCTTAAGTCGAGGTGTTTTGCCTGCTGACTGACACGACTTGTGAAATATCCGAGGATTGTATGGGGGCACAGAGGAGCGTCTGTGTGTGACCCACTGTCCTGTTCCCTAATGGACAGCAGGAATGTTCACACAAACCCACAAACTCCCAGAACAGAAGAGAAAGTTTCACATATATCAGCCCCTGTTTTATGAGGATATCACACTTGTAGAATGTGTTGAATAAAAAAACAGGCCCCTCGACAAAACCTTCAACGTACTGAGAGGAATTGTCGGAGTCAAGAGCCGTAAAGCTTAACCTATTTATTAATTCATTGGGTCGTGTGCCGCAAATCAAGCCAAATTCTGCTCAGCCACCATGAAGCCCAGCAGGGCGCCTTGGACCGGCGCTTTGTGCTCAGGCTAAAGTTGTTCAACAGCCTGCCTCTTAATCTCTTCACAAATGATTTGGTTAGAGGAAACACTTATCAGCTACCTGTCAGTGCAAACAACCCGCCAACTCATCTCTTTTCCGACTCGTTTGCACTGTGGGCAGAGACTGCGGGCTCTTAACGCAGTTACACTGCAAAAAAAAGCTCTGTTAAAAGATTCTTTATCTGACACTGGAATTGTCTTTAAAATATAAATAAACATTTAACAACTTCTTAAGAAAGTTCCACTTCTTTAACAAGTGTAGATGAGGCATTTCTTATTTCATTGTTCAAAACCCAACTACGTCTTCTCTCCTTCCTTATGTAGCTGTACAAATGTACATATTCTCCTGTTTCACGACAGACACGTCCACTAACTTTGAGGTAAATATAGTTTAAAAGACAGACCACGACACACAATTCATGTTTTTGTTCAGTTTAGCCTCCATCACTCCCAAAACGGTTTGTAGATTTCAGTAAAACACATCTCTTGGAAACTTTCCCGGGAGTGAGCTTGTTCTGAACTCGACCGCAAAGAATTGATTGACTGATGAATGAATGAATTAACCCATCTGACGGAGCTACCGCGGCCACGTTCCCTGTTTTGTGTACGAATATTATATGTATTATGTTAAACACAACATAACGGGAGAGGTTCAGTGTATTCGTGCGTAAAACTCCGTGCGTAAAACACACCAAGAGCCGCAGAACAGCGTAAATCTCCATGTGATAATGCACGTGTCACTTGTGGTTCCACGCACTCTCTTTTGGAATGCTTTTATTTGCTGACTTTAAGGCAACCAAAGGTGCTAAGTTCTAACTGTGTTTCAGGCCCCAGTGTGTGTGTGTGTGTGTTTCTCACATAAGAGTTGGCTGCTGTGTTTTCTGTCATCAACTGGGAAATGGAGGATGAACCAACCACAAAGGATTTTAAGGAAAGAGTAACACCTGACATATCTGACCAGAGGCCACCAGGTTTGGAGGACATGAGCCACACTTTATTTATTTAGTCACATTTTGGTCAGTTGGTCTCCCATCTTGTTTAGCTGTCTTGATGCAGACCTGCAAACCCAGCCAGCAGGTGTGGCTTTTTCTCGCTTTGGTTATAAGACAGGTGCTTCTCTGTGGCTTTAGAAGATGATAAGTAGCCTAAATATATGTCTGTTCTCTATGGACCATCATAGAACATCCGTGGTGTTCCCCTCACAGCCTCATGGGATATAGTCCCATGATCACTATGTATGAGAACCCTGAGTGTATGGCAGATGCGACGTGAGAGGGACGCCGAGACCGCACGCACAGTGAATATTTAATCGGAGCTCGTGCAGTACGTGGTGCGAAGCACGGGTTCAGGGACTCTGACGCGCGCCTGGCTTCATCAGCACCACCGCCACCATCAACCACCACCAGCATTTTATTATTACTGAGCCAATATCACACAAGCGCCTTTAATAATTCACCAGCATCTGAGTGCTAAAAGTCATGCTGAAGGGACGCGGCATCCTGCAGCCTGGAGAGAAATCAAGGCATCTCCACGGTGCATTGCAAGCCTCTTCTTTATCAGCAAAGAAGGTACTGAAAGGCTGAAGAAGTAACTGGCTGCATGAGGATGGAGTATTTAAAACAACGTGTCAGTCTTCATGCATGTGCATCGCAAAAGCCAACATCAAGTCCTGTGCGTCTTGCACCTACAATTGACCGAGTCCCACCCATTTATGAAGTGTTGAGAACACTCTCAAAGAAATGTCACTGTTTTCATGCACAGACGCACGCCACGCGAAAGCCTAAATTACAGCAGTCTGTGCAAGAAAATGTCTGTATGAGCCACGCCATGCCTGAATAAGCCCGGCTGTTTGAAGGGGGTGCGCATCCCCAGCTTTCTGTGCTGAGAGCTGAAATAAAGAAAAGGCGCTTTAAACAAGCTGCAATGTAAAGCTTCAATAGGCAGAAAATGTCCAAATGAAATGTAAGATTCCACGAATGTGCGCATGTAAAGCAACAAATACAGCCTCACACAGATACAAATATAGATATGAGGAGAGGGGCACATTAATATTTTAAATACACTGTCACAATCATGAAGGCCGAGTGTCCTGACTGTCCGCCTGCACATCATTTCTCCACTTGGATTTCTACATTCGCTTCCAGCCTGCAGCCTTCGAAAACTCCCATGCCGGTGCACAAAGCGCACCTGCTTTTACAGTGAAGTTAAAATGCTCAGTGTGAAGAGTTCAGCAGCGGGTAAAGCCGACTTCACTTAAGGTGCGCAATCAGTCTGACAAGGAGGTTGCAGTGCGCCTTGATGGTGCGTTAGGAGACGGGCAGTATAGGGAAAAGGGGCTTTCTGTCTCCTTACCTGAGTCATTAGCCTGTCGGCACCGGTGTTCTCCTCATCCTTGAATATGATGTCTGTGTTATAATTGGGAGTCAGTTCTTTAAATCGCTCGGAGTTTCTTGTGATCTTGCCTTCGTATCTGCCGCTTGCCCCAAGGGTCTTCTCCGCCACGTTGGGGATGAACTGCTTGTACGCAAGAGGTGTCAGCTTCTTCGGGTGTCTTCTCCTGCCGTAGCCCCTGCCCGGTCCGCATCCCATCCCAGAGGACACCAAGGACAAGCAGATGAGACTGACCAAAACGAATTTGGTCCAGAGCAGCATTTTTTTTGTCCTTTAAGATCTCAAACGAGTCACCGCTGCTATCTCTGCCGTCTGCCTCTCCCGGCTCTCGCAATGTCCTTGTCTCCTCTTCGCCTTCGCCTGGTCTCTACCGTGGCAGGTGCGGAAATAAACGCCTCGGACAAATGGTAATAACGGGGCACATCGAAGGAGGCTTTAAAAAAAAAAGTAGTGAGGGAATTAAAAGCCACGGGATCTCTAGTCGAGCTGCAGCCGCTTGTGTGAGGCGACCGCTTTTACTGCTTTGTATTATAGCACCGATCTATAGCAGGGGAGGGACTTGATTGGCTGTCCTAGACAAACCCTCCTGATGTTATCCCACAAAAATCTTTTTTTTTTTTGATTTCTTCCACCTGAGGGTGAGCCTGTGTTGCAGGGAGGAGGGGCTGTTCCATGGGAAAACATCAATTATAAACCGTCTTTTTTTTCACCCTCCCGTTTGCCAGCTTTCATAAGGAAACACAGACAGTGCAACTTACACAGTGCCGAGCTCAAATCACTTTAGTTAGGTGACGTGATTTCAGTGTGTGTGTGTGTGTGTGTGTGTGTGTGTGTGTGTGTGTGTGTGTGTGTGTGTGTGCAGTAATTGGAGTGCGCCTGGGACAACTTTCTTACACAGAAACGTTTCCCATGAGAGTGTAACAGCTCGTGGATGCGCATGGCGCACACTCGGATTGGATGATGGACTTATATTCATCAAAATGAAAGAAAAATGTTACAGATCAAGTAAAACCACAATCATGCCAGTGAGTACGCACACGAGAATTCCTTTGGTGACCATTTAGGTGATTCAAAGTTTCAAGAAATATGAGCAACAATATCGGAATTTACCTTTTGGTTGAAGGATACTGAAACTGCACATAACTAATTAAAACGACACTAACGTCAAAGCAGTTCTGTACTCATTGTGTACTATTTTTTTTTTAACTAGGCATATTGTCCCTCTGCTTATGGCACTAATTGCTGTAACTCTGACTCACAGGAGCAAGTTGACCCCTTAAGTGTGAAGCTGGGATCCATACAGACCTTTCAGCAGATTATTCATTCATGGGGAGCAGAGCTGTCTGCATCTGTATTATGGTTTTGGGTACTCAGTTATTTCAATGACCATACTTCCTAAATTAAAGCCAATTAAACCAAACTTCATGGTCCCATCAGACATTCAAGAGTCTGTCAGACAAAAATGAATGTCTGAAATGTTTCACACTTATTTGTGTGATAACACAGAGTAATTACAGGAAGAGGGGCTTTTGTGCGGCTACGTTTGCTCTCATCTCACAGACACACAGGTGGCACAGGTGTTCTGAAGTGAGGACAGATATGCCAGCCTTTGGTGTGGCTTCGGTCTCATTAAACCCTCACTCTGGCTGACCTCCAGTCTGGTGTTGTTCAGTCTGTGCCAGGCTCGAGGCACCGCAACCAGAGCAGGTGAGACTACCTGCCGCTCACTGACACCATGAGCAGTGTCTCTTGGCCAAAAGATAGTTTGTGCACTTGGCACACACGGGTGCCAAAATCCTCTGCTATACCAGTGCCGGTTTTCAATGGTCTACAAATCACTGACGTCCCTCTGTTTTTACTGTATGTCACGGAGATTCTTCAGACGTCTTCTTTAGACACATTTCAGCACCAGCAGAGGTGCTATTTAAACACAGAGCTGACAGCAGTTGTGGTTCCCTGAGGGACACCAGAGGCAGCGAATGGCCCCAGGTCAGATGTCACAACTCTGAGATACAAAGCTGACATGCCACACGGATGCCTCAAACCCACAGAGAGGGAAAGACGTGACGGCAAGAGCCCTGGCAGTTCTCAGGCACTGTGAAGAACACGGAGGGACACATAGTCACAGTAATAATAATAATAATATAGGTGGTAGTAATGGATTCTTTGTGGTGCTAGGGGGGAATGAATAAACAGCTCTGAATAATGCAGCCTAGGGCGCTGATGAGTTTGAACTTGAGGTTTTCCCGCAGAGGAAACCAACCATCTCTCAGTCAGACCTGGGAGTAAATACTATTTGCAAACATTACACTTCATTGTTTGGTTTTTAGTCTATTTCAGTGCCAGATGGGTGGAGTTTGCAGCTAAAGGCAAAGGAAATCACTGCAGACAGTAAATAAGGTCAACGTCCTTTACAAACCTTTCAATGGAGATGCTTCCACTATGTGACACTATGCAGCTCTTTTATTTCCATCTGACAGTGACGCAGCAGAACAGAGGTTAATTTTATGAAATAATTCTGGAAGGATTGAGGCAGTTACACAATTCATATTAAGAAGTCAGTTGCATGTGATGGCTAATCCATCATGAGGCGTGAAAATGGCCAGTGAGTCATCAGTTTCTGCATGGCTCCTTCAAAATGCTGTATCCCCCCCCCCCACCCCCCCGAAAACCACCCCTCCACAGCATGCACTCATGTAACCTTCCACTTCCTCTGATACACCATCTTTCTTTAAGATATCCCCCATTCAGCGTGACATTTAAAGGAATTAGTTGACGTGCTAAGAATCAGACTAAACCCACACCCATGTTTGATTTCTTGTGCCACAGTCCCGATCAAGCACGAGCGAGATGCAACTAGAAGTGGTTGAGTGGAGTTTAACCAGTGTAAGTCCCCCCCAATTACTGCTTTAAAGCCTCCTCCAGTCTGAATGTTTTGTAACATTGTTAGACGGATTAGGACTACAGAATAATCACGCACAAACATATAAGTAGTGTCAGGCTTTCTGTGTTGTTTTGCTTCATTGCAAAGAGGGTTTCCTTTTTTTTTTTTTTTCCAGTCGGCCTCACCACAACTCTTTGTGGTTTTTCCTCACAGGTGGGGTCCTGCATTCAAACCTTTATCCTGTTTTGAACAGTCAACAAACAGTTTATAGCACGGACGCATTGCCATCTATTCTCTGAACATGTGTACTCTTTTGTCAGAGCAATAAAGTTTGAATAATCTTCCTCTAAATGGTTTATCTAAGCCGCACGCATCAAGCATTATGCATAAGAGCCAGAATTCAACTGAACAGATTCAGGTGCCCTGCAGCTAATCTGTCAAGTACAATGGATATTTCACAATACAGTATCTAGAATCACAGCCCTCAGTGTGCCCCGGAGTCTGTAAAGGCATTTTATTTGCACTCTCCAGCCGCTCCCAATACTTAAACATTAAACGCCAAGGCTAGACAGGCAAAACCACTTTGAACTGCAGGGCAGGGTGAACGCAGTGGGAGGGGCGGAGGAGGTGAGTGAGTGGGGAGCGGGGGGCTGGTGTTTGTGCGATACTCCACCAGGTGAGTCAGCGTTGGCCACCATGCACTGCAACACAATCACAATCTTAAGCAACGGTGACTGACGGGGAGGGGGAGGAGTCAGAGGGACTGTCAGCTTTTTACATATAAGCAGCTGGTTTTGTTCGATTCTTTCGTTTCTGTCAGTCACTCAGCTGACATGATTTTACTTATGTCTAAACAAAAAAGAAAAAAGAGTTGCTTTTCTTTCAAAAACTGTAAGAATTGTGCATCTTAAAATGGTAGTTTAAGTGAGTCACTATGCTGTGAAAAGACACAGTCCAAAGGTGGCTCACTTAGCTTAGCATAACAACAGAGACCTTAAAAAAGTCTTAAGGAGCCATACCTCAAAGCCAACAGGAAGTCTGTTATTTCAAGTCAAGTGGTACATTTTGGTGGCATTTTTTTTGTTTCTGTCCACCATTCCAACATCTGTTGTTGTTTTCTTTGTTGCACTGCATTGTGGGATTTTTTTGTTATTGTAATATTCTTGCCTGATTTCATTTGGCTTTCCATGTCTGTCATCAGCATCAAAACAGGAGCTTTGATGCTGTTTGCACCACATTATGTTGCTCTACAAGGTAACAGTTCCAATCCAAACAAATACAGTTGAGTTTATAACTGTGTGTAACTGCAGCACTAAACTTATCAGACTGATGGGTTGTACAAATACACACCTTAGACACGAGCAATCTGCTTCAACATGAACTCTTTAGCTTTGCTTTCATTAAAGAGAGGACACTGATTCTATCTCTCTAATGAGCCCTGCGTGTGTGTGTGTGTGTGTGCGTGTGTGTGCCATTTCACCCAGGGCTATGAGACGGCTGGTAATAACTCCCCTCTGACTAAAAGGAGGAATAGGAACACAACAAACAGTCAGAAAGCTCCATCACGCCCCGTTAGCAGGCTACTACACTACCCATGCTAACCACAGTAACCACCAGTGTGTCTGATTATGATACGCTAACATGCTGCTCTGGCATTCCTCTCCTCAATCAGCTCTTTCTCATTTGCTTTGATGATATCTGTACATCATTGCATCTGTCAGCAAATCAACACCCAGATGTTTATTAGTATTATTTGCATCTTACACATTTTCAGCATTTTGATACAGCAAAGTTACTAATTCCACCTTTTTCATTTAAACCAAACCGGGTTATCGTACATATCCGGATTTATGGAAGTGCTGGCACGGCTCTGCGGTGTCACACTTTGTGTTAAATCAAAGATGATAGCAATCAGTTCCACAGCAAACTATATCCTTCCTGCTTTGTGCCTTCATTCAGACTTTACTAATCCGGGAAATTGCTGCAACTGATCAAAGTTATTGCCTGGAAGGAACAAGGAAGCTGAACTGAAGTGACACTGCCCTCATGTCTTACTCTGAGTTGTGGCTTTGGATGGACACAGATCTTTGTCAGCTGGATATTTGATGGTGATTCAGAGTGAGAGCAGCAATAAATAAAGTGTCAAATACTGCAGCCTGCATTATGATTGACGATTTTTGTGAGTAATAGAAGCGACACAGATGAGGAACCTCAATCATACAAATAACCTCTTCTGGCATACATATCTTATTTGCTGATTTATTGTGAAAAGTATCAATTATTCGCATCCAGCTTTCCAATCAACACTGCTTTTCTTTGTGCCCTCTGAATGGAAGCATCATCCCTTCAGTTTACGAGACCCTAAATTAGTTAGAGGTTTAAGTCTAAATAACTAGAGAAGTCAAGTTCAAGGACTAAAAACTAACAAAGGAAACATTTTTGTATGAAGTGTTAGGTATGTATTGAGTTGTATTCCACACAGACATGGAAATAAAGTACACACTTATCCTGTCAGTGCACTCCAAAACCAATTCACCTGATCAGAAGCTAACAGTGGATCCTGCTGTAGTAAATCAGACAAGCAGCGAGATGTCAAAACATGTCAAAATGTGCAAACTGACAGACACGCAGGGCGGCTTCCAAATGGGAAACTTTGACTCTGTGGATGTATGTGAGGGCGCATATGTACGCAAAGACACGAGCACGTACGGCTGCAGCAGTGGGAATAACATCCCCGCAGGAGTTAATGAGGCGAGTGACTGACAGAGAAACCTGCCTGTGTCAACAGAGTATGGAAGACAGTCTGGTTGGGAGCTGAGTGTCTGAGAGAGAGAGAGAGAGAGAGAGAGAGAGAGAGATGGGTAACGGCGTTGATGGGAAATGTCAAACTCTGCTCCAGAGGACGAGTCTGACTAACACTCAGACTGCACTGCACCTCTGGCTCACACCTTAGCGATGACCCCTGCCGCTCACACCCTGACACCCTGAACAACAAGATCCACCTTGAGACATCGTGTTTTTTTTTAAAAGCAGCACATCTCTGGAAAACTTCGAATGAATCATTAAAGGAATCCCTTCATGGCTATTCATAAAACGATGCCAAACAATCAGCCACTGGGCTCTTATGCTTATTTTTATGATTTGTTTAGCGAGTACGGTTGTGTGGGCTCTGGGTTTACGGTCTTACGCGGCTTCTGTGTCATTTTTCTGAGAAAATGTGGACCAATGACCAATTAAAAGGCCTTTGATGTCAGATTAGTGACAAAGGGATTCAACAATAAAATAAAGCACACAGATATATAGATAAAAGATGGATATGTATATGTCAAATCAAAACAAAGAGCTGCATGGTTGAGTGTGCTGGACTTTCTTAGCAGAGCAGAGCATCACATTCTGCTTCTGAAGGCTGCTTCACTTTGTCTTTGTGTCATTGTATGGCTCAGAAATCCTTTTCTGCACCACAACTCCAAAGACTAAATACATTTCAGTACAAACTTTAGGTGGGATGTGGAGAAGGGGCTGCACAGGCATGTCTGAACACGTCCAAAACACCATATTTCTTGGTGTTATCGCAGAAGGTCAGACCTCATGTGGAGGCCCAACAAATGTTGTGGATGTTCTAGATTGGAAAACATAAGACCTAACAAGTGTTTATGTTTGGCTGCTTCAGTTGCGAGTGAACTTATCCCCTCTTCCTGTCTGCAGGTGGGAAACTCCTCATCCTTTATCTTTACTGCCTCAGAGGACGGCTGTCCCGTCAGGAGCAGAGGGAGGAGTTTACGGGTTCAACGTTCTTTTTCGACTGCACCACTGCAGGGTGGAGAGGTTTATAAAAGGCTTAGATCACAGGTGAGGGGATCACAGAGCAGACAGTGCAGGTGTTTGAGCAGTGAACTGAAGGCTGTTTTAGTGCCGTGTACCTATGAACCATAATGTCATATCGTACATTATCTTTCAGCTCTGTGAAGACGTGTTCAACCTGCAGATCAAAAGCACAGGAAACGGACCTGCTCACACTGGAGACGATGGCTGCACTTTGCAGTACAGCCAATCTCACAGAGATTATGTCGCTCAAGGCTCTCATTATTTAATAATAGCACAAATTGATTATTGTTTAGTGCTGCTCAAATTGGTGTTTATGCTTTGTTCTTGCTGAAAAGGTGTTTTCCCACCTTAGATCCTCTTCTCTGTCTCCGCTAACCCCACCTCACGCCACTGTTCATAAGAAAATGTTTCTGCCTCCATTTAAAATGTTTTTCTTTGTGTTCCTCTATAATCTCACCAAACTATCAGAGGCCGGTGAAGGTTTTTTGAGAAGGTCAGGGCTGGTGTGAGACTCCACCACATCCTCCGCTTGCGTAGTTCCCTGAAAACTGACAGGGCGGTGTGCAAAAACTCACCCAGTCGCAAGATTGTCAAGTAAGCTGCCGACCAGACTGAAACTCAGCACTCAAAAATGTGTTGAATTTACAGCCCTGAATACAATTTCTTTGAATACAGATGCACAGTGAGAGGTCTTATTGTCCAAACAGTAAGACTTAGAAATATTTTATTCCAAAGAAATCATGAGTATAATTAACAAGACCTTTTTATAAGAAAAGTAAAAACAGCTTCGTATTAGGCGTGTCCGCTGGTCTCACTCCTGTCAGTGTGCTCGTCTGGCTGCATGTCTGGGTCAGGGTTGAAACAATGCGTCGCGTGACACACTGCAGAGAGCGACACTGCAGATCAGGCTGATCAGAGGTGTCTCATAGTATTGCTGGTGACCTGCTGGAGGTCACTGGTGTCCTTTCATGTGGAATTAGAAACACTTTAACCTGAAATCTGAAGGTTTTATGCTAATGGTAGATTCTCACAAACACTGCAGTCTTATCATTTTGTACTCTGGACCTTTAGCTTTGGCTGTAAAAACCTATAAAATATGGATGCCATCTTCTTCCAGCTGATTGTGTCAATAATTTAACAGGTTTAATCGCACAACAAATGTGCATGCTTTGCATACAGAATTGTCTGACTGAGCCTTGCATTTCATACATTTCTAAAAAAAAAAAAAATTTATTCAACACTAAATCAATTTTGACACGAAATAATGTTCATCACAAAAAAGAAAAACATGAATAATGACAAAAAGTGGAGTATTAAAGCTTTCACACCACAGCAGTGAATAATAATAATGTGAAGATCAGCTCTGCTCTGATCCCTAAGCTATGTTAAGAGCCTTATTTTGCATTGAAAAGACACTTATGTAAAAGCAGCGAGTGAATAAAAGTGGAGGTAATGGAGGTGGATCGATCTCAGAGGAAGTTTGCATAAAATCATCTTCTGATAGGCCATTGCCATTGTTCAAAAGGTGTTAGCAGACTTTTACTGAGGCGACTGCTGCAGAGCACTTAAAGAGCATCGCAGAAAGAAAAAAATATATATATGAAAAAGGAGAAAGTGAACAACTTTAATGAGGGTATGATGGGTGTGCAGCTGCTGTTCTTGTTGTATTAAGAGTGTGGAAGCTGGCAGGGCTAGAATATGGACTTCTCCCCTGCTGCTCGCTATAATTTCCTGCCATCAGAGCACCTTAGCTCACGTCTGCTTCTGTAAATCACCACTTCAGAAACAAGAGAGACAGAACAGACTGCAGTTTTATTACATAGTGATTTCAAAGCATTAATTGTGATTTTTTTTTCACAGTTTCTCCATATGAATGAGGAACATCAGTGTATCAGAGGATCAACAGATGATTTGGGGGCCAATAGGGGGCACTGGGGGCCTAATCCACAACTTTGGGAGGAACCAAATGCCTCTCCTTTTACTTTCCTGCTCTCACTCTGCTCATACTTTTAACCATCTAAGAATCATTAGGGGAAAAAAAAAAACGTCATGATTCTCGTTTGTGCAGATTAATCTAGGTTAAAGCAGCCTCATGCAATCAATCTTCGGTGCTCAGTGAGACCACGGACACGACTGCTGCTGTCTGAAGCGTCATCAGCGAGTCAGTGCTGTCTAATCAGGGCTTGATTGGCACCCTGGGTAGAAACGGCCTGTAAATCAATCAGATGTGAAGTGCTGCTTTAAGGGCTCAGTCAGCTCTGCTCCTATCAGGACTCACTCTTCATTTTTTTTCACATTTCTTTCAAAAAAAAAAAAAAGTCTGCATATTATCAGCCTGTATTCAACAACTCTGAGAAGCACTCCCACTAATTATTACTCTTTCTGCTGCTGTGATTTATTTGCTGTAGTGAATTATGATAAAGCATATTGTTGTCACCAATTATCCTGCATGCAGAGACTGACCTGCTCTCCCTCTCTACCTCCTGAGCCATGGTTACCAATGGAAACGGTGCAAGGCTAACATTTACCCTCACTGTTTTGTGTGATGTATTGCAGTAAAAAAAAAAAAAAAAAAAAAAAAAATGAACAAAGCGCAGCATACTGTGTGTGAAAAAGAGAGAGAGGGAGAGAGAGAGAGAGAGAGGCAAGGCTCTGCAGAGACTGAACTTTCCTAATGTACCTTGTGAGTCTGGTGGTGACAAAGATAAATTAGCCAAAGAAAGAACTGGGGATGCTTCAACAGCAACAGACCCTCCGACACCAATTAGCAGATTGATTATGCGCCTGAGAGAAGCGGACGCTTGTCAATCAGCACCACACAAGGGGAGCGACAGGAAGGAGCTGGTGTGGATGTACCTGGAATGTTAAAGGAACAAGAGGCTGCTCCAGGGGATCCATACAGAGGCACTGATCCATAGGACTGTGTAGCCCTCAACACTGACACACTGAAACAGCAAAGGTGCAAATACCACTATGCCACATGGAATACCTTCACAGACTACAAACTCAAATACCTGTATGACTGCAGGCACACATGCCTGTTTGTGATGGCTGCACATGCACGCTTCTTCCTGTACTGTAAGATCTGAGCGGATTAGTGCATGCATGTGTGTCCACATTACTATTTGCTATTGTATGCATGTGCTTTCTTGTTTCAGTTCATGCACACACACACTCCGGTGTACCCACGTTATCCATCAACTCCTGAGGGGCTGGGCAGTGCTGTCCTCTGGATGGTGATAGTCCTGTTCGCCTTCATTTAGCAAGGACACACCAGCAAGGACATAAGGTAAATAAACGCCAGCCGCTAAATTTAGTGCTGCCTGACAGATACACAAGCACAGAGAAGAAGAAGAAGAAGAGAGAGTTCATCTTTGTAACTCACATACAAGAAGACAGCAGCCACTGCTGCAGCTTCGATCTAGGTTACCTGCATGCTGTCAGTGACTGAAATCAAATGAACTGCTGTGACTCAGTTTGATGTATAATTCCACATATATGCAAAAACACACACAGGCAAGTCAACAGTTAAAGTCCAGACAGCTGAATGGGGCAGTTAAACTTGGAGAAGATAAGGGCACAATTAGATTTGGCTGAAGGAGGAGAGACCATTAGGTCCTGATTCTCTGCCTCCCCTTTACAATATATGGTCCACAGTCACTCTTAAAAGGATGAGACGATGACATCACCTCCATATTCAGAATACCTACTGCATGAAAGAATGAAAAAAAAGAAAGAAGAGAAACAGAAACCAATTTGTTAGATTAAACATTTCTCATACAACCGCATGATTTAGAAGGTCTGCTGACCGCAGTCACACAAGGCTTTACCTCCCCTAAGACACAGCATTCTGTCAATCTGGCCCAGCCAGAAATTCTAATTATAGGCTGCAGACACAAGAAGGTCAAAAGCTTATTAAAAGTCAAGATTAAAATTCCCAATGCATATTATAAGCTACTGCCTCCCCTGACTAGCAATTATTTGCTAACTCATGCCAGTACAGTGAGCAATAATTCTTAGGAGGAGCACATTATGTGTAAAGGTGTGTGTGTGTGTGTGTGTGTGTGTGTGTGTGTGTGTGTGTGTGTGTGTGTGTGTGTGTGTGTGTGTGTGTGTGTGTGTGTGTGTGTGTGT
>JAVQJX010198171.1:0-12052 GCA_036025115.1 Ambassis agassizii
GCCCAAAATCCAAAGCTAAAATAAACTATTCTTTCAGGAACACTTTGATGTTGATGAAAGATTTATATTAAAAAAAAGATTTCAGTCTGTAGCTTACAAAGCTGTCAGACACTAAACTCATAAATAAGAAAAGGAACATCTTAAGGCTCTGGATGATTAAGGTAATAAACCAACTATTCACAATGATTAATTAAACATTTACACTTCTTTACACAAACATTCTACATGGACAATTCTTCATACTGGCAGCAGCTGCTGACATTCAACGTCAGGTGCTGTGGTGCAATAAGAAACTGATTGTGAATGACATGCTGACATTCACAAAACACTAATTGGAGATCGAGCAACTGCAGTGGACCATTCACATCAGCATCAGTCCAAACATAAATTAAACAACAATTCATACAAAAAAAGGCTACAAATGGGTCATAAAAGTCTTCCTCCACGAGGGGCGGGGGTTCTGAGTCCCTTTGGCTATACAGCATACTCCACCCTGTTGAAGCTCTGTGACTGCAGTTGCCTGTTGTCCTGTTTGCTAGTCCAGTGTGTGGGTTTGTTTGTAGTATGGTGTGGGGGTTGTTCTTCCCAGTTTACCAGCGAGTATGCTGGCGGTGCCCGGGGGAACCTTGCCTTCTGAAATCGCTTATCCACCTCATCTTCATACGACTGGCTCCCAGTATCTGATTTCCTGATTTTAGCATTGACTGAGTTCTTACTCTCGTAAAGGTGGTGGTGGTGATGGAGGAGGTGGTGGTGGCTTGGTGGGTTTTTCTCAATGGGGTTCTTGATGTGGTTGAGCTGCTCACGGGCCGCACTGACACTGTTGTGGAGAGCGTTGTTGTCCTCTGCAGTAGGTGCCAGAGATGACGATGCCTGAATGCTGACCCCTGTGTGGGTGCTGTGCTTCCTCCGCCTCCTCATGCACCACAGTAACATGGAGGCAACCGCCAGTGCCCAGATGGCGATCATGATAGATACCAGAAGGGGCACCAGGTGATCTGATGAAGGGACGGAGGAGTGGAGGTTAGGTGAAGAAACTCAAAGCACCAAATTGAATATTTGATCATGGTCACCAGTTACCGGACAGACATGACAACATAGTGACCTTTGAGACCAAAATGTGACCACTTTTTGTCTTCAATCCAACAAACTGCAGTTCCTCCAACTCAAGCTCCACTTCAGCCCCACCATGTTGACCATATTTGGAATAACCTGATATGATGGCATGTGCTGACACACTTCATATTCACTGTCTCTGTAAGCAGTTATGTAATGTACTCTAGTTGGGTTACATTGTATTTTAAGAGATGGTACGTTATCCTGCCTTGTTTGTATAAATGTAGTCACAAAAATCTGGGTCAAAAATAGTTATTATGGATCATGGCATATTTCTCATCTCAAATGTTTTCAGAACTATATTTTGAACCAATTTTGAAACAGCCCTGAAAGAGTAGTGGTAGACTAGAATCAAGTTTCCATTCAAATGTGGCACAAGTTTTCCACAAAATGAACAAACGAGTAGTAAATGAGTACTGTCTTATCTGTCTGTATCAACCTTTAGCTGTGGAAAAATCCAGCCGCCGGAACAAGTTCATAATTATATTGTCATCTAAAAGTCAGGAACGAATTTTCACAAATCCAAGCTGTAATTTGTTTGGAAGAGCTGTGGCTCACCGTTCTGGCTCTGCCGTCTCTGGATGCGGACCTCTGCAATGGCGCTGATGATGGTGCTGTTGGCACTCCTCTTACTAACCAGGTCCATGATCCTGTCTGTGATTTCCTTCACAAAGGTCAGACCTTGACTCTGATCGTCTGTCGTCTGAAATGTGCAGCAGAAAGCAGCATTATGGTCTGTCACAGTTCAGTCTGTACCCTCTAATCACTGATTACTGCAACACAACAATCATTTAATCATTTTCTCATTTAACATTCAGGCTCTTTACCAAGAGAAATGATGTAGCATGAGGATTTTTTCTGGCTGCATCAGCAGCGGTTTAAACTTTCAAATCTTCAGTTGTGGTACCCTTCTCACTTTTAAAAACAGAAAGAACTTTCCATTTTATAATTGCAGACTTTTAATGTGATGTAGAGGAAACAGGAAAAAATGCATCAGCTAAAGACCACAATCACTACACTACACCACAGCACACTACTTACAATGGTTACATGGATCTCATTGTTGGCGCTGAGCGACGCCTTACAGGTCATGGAGATGGAGGAGTCCGAGGACAGGTTCTTCACTACATACAGGGTCCTGAGCTCACGACAAACCTGCTCCACAGTCACACCCTGTAACACCACAACACAGGTGTATGTAATCATAACAGATTTTTTATGTTTGTCATATGTAGTCAATAAACATGAACTATGAAAAAGCCACAATTTAAGCAGCTTTTCACTTTACTGAGCAGGTGAACTGTAGGAAGCCAATCAGCCAAATATTCAGAGACATGTTAGTTATATAGTAACGTGAACATCAGACATGTGATGTATGAGTTGGAGAGGTTAACCAGACTCACCTTTGTCATGACGTCCTTGTTGAAGGTGAAGGTGATATTGGCACAGCTGTTCTGTGTGTGGCATCTGGCTGGCTGGGCGGCCCTGTGGGTGAGGCCCCAGCATTCTCCCTGACCATGACAGGGCTTAACAAAGCAGCGCTCATCTGCAATGGCGAAGCAGGTCTGACCGGCTGGACACTCAGCACTGCGAGTCTTTCCGTGCAGGCTGCAGAGCTTTGGGCCACACCAAAGCTGCAGGAGCCAAAAGACATTTATTATTACAAATACATCCAAATGGAGTCATGTCACAACATTATTACATGATTCCAAATGAAATCCCAGTTGCACCTTTGTGCAGGTGACTATTCCATTGTTACAGCGGCAGCTGTTACACTCATCATCCCATCTGCTACCATCCAGAGCCACCAACCCTCCGAGCACACAGGGCAGACCTGACGCTGCAACACACAACAGATACACAACTAGTTATTTCTGAACTTTTTTGTTACAATATATGAATGTGTCAGCAGCAGATAGAGGCGTTACCTTCTCGGCAGCGGGGCCCGGTTCTCCCTGGAGGACAGATGCAGTGGTAACCATTGATTTCATCCATGCAGGTAGAGCCAAAGGCGCAGGGTGACGACTGGCACTCATTGATGTCTGAAAGAGGTGGACGACAGTGATTTTTTTGTCATCTTGATAAACTGTATCTACTGTAAATCACATAGGACAAACAATGAGTGAAACCTAATCATCTAGGTTTTATGGAGGAGTACAAAATGAAGAATCTTTGCATTGAGTGAAAGGAAACACTAAATAGTTAGTATCTTTATATGACATGAATTAGTGTCCTTTTGATCCCAGGCTTTGCTCTAAGCTAAGGCACAGAGCATAGGGTCTCTGCCAAGCTAAACACCTTCTGGAGTGATGTGTGTTCTGGAACCATATGAAACCTCAGACTCTGTAGAGGGCAGAGAACCAGAGGGCTTCCCCAAATGATGAGATGCTGGTCAGCCCTCTAAGCTGCTGAGGTTTGGAAGTGATTTACCAAAACATCCTGTGAAGTCCTGCCTCCTTCTGTATGGTATATCCACCACAACCAACATGCTATAACCCCAGTTTAAGTGTGGATTTAAAGGGACAATTCACCCAGAAATATTTATTTATTTGTACACAACTATTATTGTTGTTGTTATTAACTCTCTTTCCTGTTTGAATCTTTTATATTTTTATTGTTTTTATTACAATGTATTCATTTTGTGAATATTGCTTTGTTTATTTTATTATTTTATTACTAACACTTTAAATTGCATCTCATTTGTTTGAAATGCTGCATATACAATATAAATAAAGTAAACTTCAAACAAAATTACACAAGTCTCCAGGGCTGATATTACCAAGGCTGCCTCCACCAAACTGTAGACTGATAAATAACACTGCATATAAAATATATCAGTACTCACTGATTCTGCAGTCAGGGCCAGCAAACCCAGGAGCACACTCACATCGGTACCAATTGTCCCCGTCAACACAGGTGCCACTGTTGTAGCTGCAGGAAGATGATTAAGGAGGAAGGAAGCAATCATTACAGATGGAAAAAAGGAGGAGTCATGAAAAAAATCCCCCACATCTCCCACTAAAAAACAAAACAATCTGAATCAAAACCATGACACGAGTGCTCCAGCTTTTTCTTTTTTCCTAATCAGCTTTTTTAAATATATGAGTGGTTTCTGTGGTTTGGAAAGACGAGTGGGAACTGAGAGATAAAAATGGGAACTGGCACAGACTTTGTTGTTTTGTTCCAGATTTGATTAGGTGAAAGGAGACACCAAAAAAGAGAGAAAATGTGGAAGTTTATCACTGAAAATAATCAGGACTCCAAATGTGACAACTGTTTAGATTTCTGAACATCTTGGACATTAAGCCTTAAATGATTTTATCCAACTCTTCGGTATTAGAGCAGTTATAGACATGGGTTTGGCCTAAAAGTTAATGTGCTTGTAGTGTAATTTATCTCACCAGGGATGAGGACTGCAGTCATTAGCATCTGGAAAGACAAATTTTGAATAAATACAAATGTTTTTAATAGGAGGAGTAATGACAGGGTAAATCTGTGATGTGCAGTAACTCACTGTGGCCACATGTGGCACCATCCCAGCCTTCCTTACAGATGCAGCTGAAGGAGTGTCCAGCCACTACGCAGGTTCCTCCGTTCTGGCAGGGACTTGGAAGACAGCTGCTGTTCTTCACTGGATAAACAAGGACAAATGTTTAGCTAGAAGCCTGACATGAAAGCACCAACATTAAAAAAACGCTGCTGTCACACTGACCGATGTTACAGGTGGAACCCTCCCAGCCTGTAGTGCACAGACACGTGAAGGTGTCTCCTTTGTCATAGCAGGTTCCTCCGTTGTTACAGGTTGTCTCATCACACTGACTCTCTCCTGGACAGACAACATAAGGTCATCACAGAAAGAATATATATGGACACTGAACTTTTGATAAAACATCTCAGCCGATGTAGGGTTCTGATGAAAATATTAGCCAAACCATACCAAATTTTAAATCTCAAATAAAGAATGCCTTTGAACAACGTTTCACTCACGTGGTTACATCTACATGAAGACTAAAAGTGAGTGACAAAAGGAGGATGGCTTTGTGACCACTATCATTTCATAGAGACGTTGCCTTTCAAAATAACACTCCTGAAAGATGCTATGCCCTTCATATTAGTAAGAAGGGACAGCAATCTTAGCTACACACTCACTTGAGTGACAGGTCCTTCCCTTCCAGCCGTTGCTGCACTCGCAGTAGAAGTCGTTGATCAGATCTCGACACACACCTCTATTCTGACAGGGAGCAGAGCTGCAGTCATCAATGTCTGTAAGACAAGACAAAACATCAGCCATGTTTTCTGTACGCTGTGGAAGGAGAAAATGGGGGAGGAAGACTCACTGTTCTGGCAAGTGGGTCCATCCCAGCCATCAGCACAGATACACTGATACTGACTGACTTTATCTATGCAGGTCCCTCCATTCAGACAGGGGGCGCTCTCACAGTCATTGATGTCTGAGAGACAGAACGACAACATCAACAAATGATATGACATGAGTGCATGTTAAACATATTTAAAGCACACAAAAGCACTCACTCTCATGGCAGTAGGTCCCTGTGAATCCATCCTCACATTCACAGCTGAACTGCCCGCCAGCATGACTGCGACAGCGCCCATGAGGGCCACACACATTGGATGAGATCAAACGTACACCCCCTGGTGTGCTATTGGATGCCACTGCCACTGTGCAGCTGTCAATCACTGCAGAAGGAAGAAAACAATATGATATACTAAGTGGAATATTTTCTTGATCAGCCTAAAAACTGGAGTTTTGACTTTTTCAATCTAAGAATCAACTTGATGTATATGAACCTTTGCATGGTGTCGTGCGACAGTGGTCCTTCAGGTGTGAGCAGTTCTTCCCCTCGTAGTCTTCAGGACATTTACAGATGTAGTCAGCCGCCAGGTTGAAACACTGACCGCCATTTTGACATGGATTGTGCAGGCAGTAATCAATATCCAACTGCAGAGTGAGCAAGAGAACAATTCAGCTTCATGTGAGAAAACTGATCCTCCTCTAAGACACCTGTACACCAATAGACATTTCCATGGTAACCACCAACAGACTGCCAAGAGACCTTTGTCAGGCTCAGGTAATAGATTTCAAACAGTCCTTTACACACACTGACTTAATCCAAATGTGCTGCTCACTTCCTGGTATGGTCTGGATGGGTTTTGACACACTGGTGTTAAATTTTCAGCAGACATAGCATTAACCAGCCACACAAAGACGGTGTACAGTTACAGCAATTATCCCAGAAAATAATGTGAGGGGATGATGACCTGCTCAACAAATAGAACAGGCTGCAAAAAGGAGACACAACACACAAAGTCTACAACACTGTTTAAGCAGAGGATTACATGGTCATTTTAATGGAGGTACATGGTTTGATACGGCTTTCCTGATCATTTTGTGATCATTTTGTTAACAAAGATGCCAAATGCATTTGATCCTGACATTTTCCTTTTTTTCAGAAAATACATGCATTTCAATAACATTTACTCTATTGAGATCAAAAGAAGTGACTTTATAAAAGATGAGATGTGTCTTGTAAATCTTACAAGCAGGATACTCTGAACAATATGATAGATGTTGAATGTAGTGGAAAAGTCAAGTTTTTGTTTACCCAGTAACACAGCTGGGTGATGCTCACCTGACAGCGGCTGCCAGAGAAACCAGGCGGACACAAGCAGTGGAAACCATTAATTTCGTCATGGCAACGGCCTTCGTTTAGGCATGGACCACTGGCGCACTCATCCACGTCAATCTCGCAGTTATCACCACTGAAACCCGGAGCACACACGCACTTGTAGCCATTTACCAGGTCCTGGAGAGATGCACAAAGTTAGCATTCAGCAATACAAGGATAAAAGTATTTCTTAAGCAACCATGCTAAAAATGTTTTATTATTTTCAATTGTTTTTAAGAGTCGTTTGCTTGTGTGTTGTAGCACATCTTATAATTTGCCCCATTTTCTTTGCAGAGATGTAAGGCCTTACTGTATTTCATCTTGATACTGATAATTTGCTTTTTGTCAAAGTCTAGGTAGGTGCAATGTTACAATTAAAAAATTTCAAATTCACCTTCCTGATACTAGCTTCATAGTGTCGTGTTATCTCCACTGAGAGAAACTGACGCCAAAAACAACTCTCTGGTGACATTTTGAAATCTGTAAATCAAAGTGAGCACTGAGCGTACTCACTTAGCATTGATGCTGCTGCTAATGTAATGCAATCTGGTTTGCGTTAGTAAACAGGAAACCATTGTGAGAAGAAGAATGGAGGAAAACACAGCAATCAGCCTTTGAAAAGAAGGAGTCATTAAGATCAGCTGGAAAATGAGAAAGTTTGAAGAAATTCAATCTGCCGTTGTCATAGAGGCCTACCATACACACGCACAAACTGCTGAAACTCACCTTGCATGTAGCTCCGTTCTGACACTGGCTGTGACAGTCGTTAATGTCTGCAACAACAAAAATGAGATTCAGTCAGCGCAGTTTCTTTTAAAGTATTGACATGTTAATACAGAGGTTTATCTGCCCCTAACTCCTGACAGAGTCACAGCTTCATAAGGTACTTGAAAATAGGGAAGGTCCAGATTGAGTTCTTTCGTTTTAATCTACTCAATCTGTGGCTGAGTGACTCTTCCTTCACAAGTTATCTTTCATTAGCCTCATTAAAACTAATAAAGCCAGTACAGAAGTACTAAATACTAAAATGTCTAAAATTACAGCAGAAATATGTTCCGTTAAGAGAATGGTACAAAAGGAGTGTTTAGTCCCAGTTCCACAATAATAAGACAAGAAACTGATATCACTGCTGGCTGAATGTTCTGGCACCACTTCTGCATCCACAGCTCCCATCTCCTCCTGCTTGTTACACAGATTATTGTGTCACTGCCACGTTTTACTCACTGGTGTCACAATTCTGGCCCATCCAACCAGGGAGGCACTCACAGAAGTATCCTCCAATCAGATTTCTGCAGGAATTGGCATTGACACAGGGGCTGTTCTCACACTCATTGGCATCTAAAACAATAAGATAAAAAAAAAAGTTCAGGGAGAAAACATTTGGTGCTGTCGGTTGATAGTCATCCACACAACACTAAAATCACTGCATTAATGCTGGAATATGCAAACAATAAAACTTTTGTTGCAACAAAAGAGCAGCAAATCGTAGAGACTGAGGAGGAGGAGGAGGAAGGGATACTCTCTGAGGTAAAGACAAAACTCAGGACAAAGAAATGATTTTATACATTTCTCAAGAGGAGCTAAGCAGAGCATCTGATGCTGAATTAGAGCAGCACTGACCGATGAGGCAGGTCTTTCCAGTCCACTGAGGAGGACAGACACACTTGAAACCATTAACCAGGTCCTGGCAGGTCCCCCCATGACTGCAGGGATTCATCACACACTCGTCCACATCTAAGATATGAAAAAAGTCAGTGTTTATGAAGCTTTAGTGCAGTCCTAAAAAGGATCAAATAAAAATGACAAAATGTTTTACTGATTGAACAGGAGGGTCCGCTCCACCCAGGAGCACAGCCACACTCAAACCCCTGACTGGTTTCTGCACAGCTTCCACCATTCAAACAGGGGTTGGACAGACAGGCGCGCTCTGCTGTGGAGACACAGGTTTTTTTTTTAATGAGCACTTTGAATCATGGCAGCACTGAATCATTTACTATATCACAGGGCCACACAGAATCCGAGGTTCCTCTCACCTCTCTGACAGTTAACCCCTGAGAAGCCTTCAGGACAGG
Organism: Ambassis agassizii; assembly: GCA_036025115.1. NCBI lineage: Eukaryota > Metazoa > Chordata > Actinopteri > Ambassidae > Ambassis > Ambassis agassizii. The sequence continues at coordinate 8,876 of JAVQJX010198171.1, forward strand.
AACAGTGGTATTTGTCGGGGCCTGTGTTGCTGCAGGTGCCTCCATTTAAACATGGCTGCCGTGTCCCACATGTGTTCAGGTCTGCAAAAGGAAAGCAAAGCTATTAGCACACACATGTGCTGCATTTCAACTTCATCCAGGGCTCTAAATGTGCCCTTTATATGATCAAAAACACTGTCAATACAGACGCCTTTGGGCTGCTATGAACTGTATGCACCTGCATTTATTTACTGCATCGTCGAAACATTAGTTGTTGGTATTTTTTTGTTTTATTTCTATTGTTTATTTCTCTGTAACCGCACATGACATGTTTGAGTTCTCACTACTGTGTCATTTCTGTAGACGAGCAGGACTTTATACTGGCTGCAACAGCGTGGGGTTTAGAAGGTTAAATTTCCAGCTATAAATGCAGCTCAACCAACTGCTAACATTTTCCTACCAAAATAAAAGATTATTTAAGAGCTCAAAATTCAGTCAGACGTAGGGTCTTCTCTGAAAAAGAGGTTAGAAACGAACAGGAAGTGATGGGACTTTACAGCTTTTCCACACAAAGTGAAAAACACTTACATTTAGATCATTTTGCTAAGGGTAGCATGAGTGTCCACCAAATGAATATACATTAATAGAGTATAGAGTGAAGTGAAGAAGTGTGTACCTTTGTCACACAGCTGTCCTCCATAGTTGGTGTCACAGAGACACTGCCAGGGCTCCATGCAGCTGCCATGAACACAGCCTGGATGTGGGATACACTGATCACAGTATTCTCCCTGCCAGCCATACAAACACCTGGGACACACAGACAACACCCCCATATTGTTTGGTGGAGAAATCCCTGACTCACAATGCAATACAACAGAAACAATGTGATTTAAATTCATATGCAGATTTTAAATTTTTATATTTTATATTTTTTATATAACATAAAACTGCTGTGTGTGTGTTCTCACTTGCACTCTCCAGGAACTTTACAAGATCCATGTTCTGTACTACAGCCCTGTCGGCAGATTGCTTCGGAGAAACAGGCAGAGAAACAATTAGCGACATGGAACACATGAAGAGAAGAAGAAAAAATCTGCATAATCTGTTCATATGTCTGCAGAGCTCACCGGTGTTGCAGTCTGGTCCTGACCAGCCTTCCAGACACGTCTTGTTTCCGTTGTGGTCACACTCGTAGTGGCCAAAGAAGTCGTCTCGTGGCCGGCAGAACTTGTTACAGCCAAAGCCATAGTAGTGCTCGTCGCAGCTGAGGCGGACCTGAAAGTCAAACTGAGCCACAGGTCCATTGTGCTTCAGGCTCTGCCACTGCCGGCTGGGGTTGATCATCCCAGAGTGCACAGCTTTCTCGATCACTGATCCACCAAAGTCTGTGAAGGCATTGATTTACATCAGTTGGAGACAAAAGCAGCTGCACCACAGTAAAAACCTATCTGGGCTTGTACTGATATTTGGCCCCTTCAAGATAAAGGAAGGTTGGAACTTATTTTACAGAAGATGATTGCAGTCATATCCTGATTTGTGCTGAACCTGATGGCGTGAGATGTAACTCTCTGTACACAGGGACTGTGTTAAGAGAGGCTGAGTTTGAAACTGCTGAGGCACTCTGTGGTATTTCACCAATGGGGTGGAAAGTGTGGTCAGGCTGAGGTGATGGTGTCTGTTTAACCATCTGCTGCACTGAAAGAGCCGAATTGAAACCTCCCAAAAACCTCAGAGCAGGTAACATCCTCGGCCTGGAAGCAAACTGTGACACTTCACATGATGGAGGAAAAAAAAGCTGCTAAAAATGGCAGTTAGGTAGCACATTTGAAAAATAGCTGAAAAAGGGCTGGACCCGTTCCGTTCAGAATATTTGAGCAAATATTCAAACCTTGCACTTCATTGATAAAACTTGCCAGCACCTGCCTAAGGGCTGTATGTTATCTGGAGAACAAACTCTGTGTAATTCACTGGCCAAGTTACAACAAGATGAAACAGCGACTCCCAAGACTGCAGTACCACTTGTGGTCACTTGAGGCTGGCATCCCCCATAGACCTCTATGTTAAAATGTCCAACCTTATCTCACACAAACAGGAGGATGGTGTTGCTCAGAACTGCCTCATCATGTGAAATCACAGAGGCTGATTGATTTTTCTTCATTAAAATACAAATACTGATTATTTTTCCTGTGCAGTCACAGTGCCTCAAGGTGCCACCTGTGCTGAAGCAGCGCAGTAGTACAATAACACAGGTGTCACGTGCTGGGTGCACTTAGCTTGTTGATGCTAAACTAAGACAGTCAATATTTGCTCTGTGCTCATTTGGCTCATCAGCAGCTCAAGCTTTGACCTTTCAGCTGGACACCTTCTGCACAAAACCCACACAATCATTCAGCAGCGCAGTGTATCTGAAAGGCAGCACATTTTTTGGTTTCCAATTAAAGTTGGAACCCTAACCGCCCCCCCCCCCAACCTTTCTGTGTCCTTGCCGCCTGCACTGAAGCCCACCTGGGCTGAGGTCAGCCGACTTCACACCGGGCCTATAATGGTTCCCTTTGGGACGCCAAATACAGCACTGAGCCAACACTCTCGCTCTGACTCTGTTCTCTGACTGCTGGGTGATAAACAGAAGCCCAAACAGCAGTTGCCAGCTTCACTCCACACACCCTCTTTCCAATCAGTTTTCTGAATGGAACTTACCAGTGGCATGTAAACACACATTAGAAGGGTACAAAAAGAAAAAATAATGTAGTGTCCTTATGTCAAGAAGAATTTTGGGGAAAAAAAAAAAAAAAGAGTCATAACTATTGTAAAAACAGTTTGTTTTCACACTGTGGTGACACAAATCATGGTCATCACTGCCAGAACTTGGTTTAAGTGTCATATTACTTTCATTAGTAGGAAAATTAAACAAAAGACACAAGGAAAGCCAACATGACTGATGATGGTACTCACTGCCAGAAGACGAGGCGTTGTTGAAGTCCAAAGCTTCCACAATCAACGTGTACGACCTCTGCACACACAGAAGCAGAAACCAATTAATCAATAGATTTCACTGATGATTTGAACACTGATAAAACATAAAAATAAAATATGAGCACTCTTTACTTTGAAGGTTTTAATGAAGCACAGCTGTCACTCAATCATCTCTCTCATCCCACTTTCTCCTTTCTAATGTGTTACTATGTGTGTTTTTACACA
>JAVQJX010198173.1:0-13998 GCA_036025115.1 Ambassis agassizii
TTTTTACAACAACAGCTGCTGTAAAAATGAACGACATGACTCGTTCAAAGATTCGTTCACTTTACTGTTCGAGAGTAAAAGACCTGGTTAGTGAAAAGAGTCCAACTTCCCATCACTACAGGCACTACTTTAACCTGGTGGAAGTGAAAGGTAAACGTGAACATGTCGAGTGGACATTATGTCCAAGAGCAAAGCGTTTGTCCACGTCCGCTGTAAGCAATTCCAATTTCATGAAGCGCCTCTTGAGACACACGTTTCTACTGAACTAGTGGCCAAAAACACTGTTGACATGATGACAGCCGGCCAGGTGCTGTGAGTCCACTGACAGAGAAGGACTCAGTCCACAGCACTCACTGTTCTGATGAAGAAACTACTTGTTCTGTTGAGGTGCGATAAATATTATTGTAGAACTGTTGTTGTCTCTGTGCACCTGGCTGTGAAACCTGCTCTAACAAAATCCAAATTATTTGACATTTTTTAAAAAAGTAAGGTAATAGTTACTTTCTGTGGTAACTAATTACTTTTGTAGTGGAGTAACTCAGTTACTTTTTGGGAGAAGGAACAATAACTAATTACTTTTTCAAAGTAACATGCCCAACACTGCAGGTGTACAAAACCTGTGCTGTGTTCCTGCAGGTGCAGAAAGCTGCAGTGCACAGCGTCTCCATGGAGATCATCGGCATCATCTCGGCCGGAAAGTTTCGGACCGAGCTGGAGTCTCAGATCAGCGGCCAGGTGTCCACCTACGTCGTGGATTCACCGCTGCTGGCGAAGGCGTTCGGCATCCGGCTGAAGGGAGACTTTGAGGAGAAGCTGTTGGAACAACTGCCGCTGAGAGCCGAAGCGAAGATACAAGGAAACACGATCAGTGAGATCAGCGCTGCCAAAGAGATGTGAGACAACCTGAAGAGTCCCACAAGACGTGACGGTTCATAAGCTTCATTCCATCAGATTTCAGTGTGTACTCAGTCAGTACATATATGTAAACAATCATGTTCCGTCAGTACAATGATTTACAATAAAAACAAATAAACCAACGTGTTCACTGATTCATCTTCTCATGTGCAGACTGTGATGTGACGAGTGATGCTAGCGTAGCTGCTAACAGACTAACAGCAGCTAATTCAAAGGTCAGCTCTGGATGCTAAAGTGCTGTTAGCCACTTCCTTTATTAGCCCACAAATTAGGTGGCTATGTTACAGCTAGCTGGCTCAGCTTAGCTTTCTAGCTAACATTAGCACATATTTATTTATTGACCGATTATAAACAGACCCACAGCGGTCACTGTAGGCGAGATGGTTAGTGAGATTTGTTCAATGAGAAAAGAGTTTATTTCTACTCAACTTTATTAAAAATATCAACAGAATGTTTCAGGAAAACATGCACACACACACACACACACACAGAGACAGATAATGTACAAACATGAAATCATATTGGAAAAACAACATTCTTGGTTAACAACAGAAAAATCAACATTCGATCAATCGGTGAAGAGTTTCATTTGCATCCGATTGGTCAATAATTACAGGATAAAAATGACCTGATGACCCAATTCCAAAAATATATAGAATTTTAGATTTTCACATGGAAACTCTCCAGAAAAGCACAAACTAACGTAATAAAAAATGTTTGTTTACATGCAAACTGACTGCATCCACATCAGAACTGGAAAACAAACCTACAAAAATAGACATTTGTGTTTTTCCTCCTTTAATTTATCTGTATTCACATATGGACAGATGAACTGATGCTAACATCTCTATGCTAAGCTAACACCTGCCGTCACTCAGGTTGACACAACACATTTGAATCCAATCAGATCCATACGTCAGTCTGACGTTTCAACCAGCCGAACAAAAAGGTCGCTGTCATGTCATCACGTACGTCTGTGCACGCTCAGCTACACTGCCGTGAACTTAACGTATGGAGACCCTGACAGCAGTCCTATCACATGTTAGCGATGTTAGCGCAGGAGCTAGCCAGCTAAAGTTTGTCAGCACATATAGGGCACATATGAAGATTAGCGGCTGAAGCGTTCGACTTCTGAAGTCGTCTGTCGCAGCATCTTTCTGGAGGAATTACATCAAACAAAGTGGGTTCGTCACAGACGGCTTCTCTGCTGGACGAGCTTTAATGTGACGCTGCTGTTGCCTCATTTAAAACCACCAGCAGCTGCTTCCATTTACCACGACAGAGTCACAGATTTAAAGCTGTGGCCTGCTTTCTAATAAGCCCCGCCCTCTCAATGGTTCCTTCATTAATAGATGTTCTCATGTTTGAAGTGCTGCGCTCTCATTGGCTGACGATGAGCTGTCGCAGGTACGACTGCGTGAGGCCTCGCAGCTCCTCCAGTGCGTAGTCCTCAGGCATCGGCAGGCGGCTGACGTGTGGCGCCAGCTGGGCGAGCGGGACGCTGAGGGGGTCGGACGCGGCTTCACCCTGTTGGAGACTCAGCACCACACGCAGGATGTTAGCCACACGCTTCGCCATTTCTGTGTGGGAAGGGGCAAGCGTTAGCTCAGCTGAAGCAGAGGGGACTGCAGGGTTTCAATACACCAGAAACGCATTATTTTTATCAATAAAACAGAGGCTAACGTTAGCCTATGAAGCACTAGCCGTGTTTCTGCCACTCATCCATCCATACACCCGCGTCTGGACCTCACAATCAGAAGCTGCGATGCTCTTACCTGATTGGGCAAGGCGGTCTCTGGCGGTGCTGCAAGGAAGGAGTTCGATTCTGCTGCAGAGAGACGTCACATCGCTGTAAAGACGCTCCAGCTCATACCCGGCGTTTTCCATCTGAAAGCAGGGACCAATCAGAACATCAGACCACACAGAGGACGTCCAGGCTCCGGTTATACAGCATTCACTTCTGACACACACCTGCTGGATGTCCTGCAGGGTCTTGATGACTCTTATGTAGTCCAGGTAAACCTTCCCGGCAGTGTCCCAGTCCTGGATGGTGGCGCTGTGCTCAGGAACTGCCAGACCCTCCAGGAACTCCAGCAGGTAGTCGTGGTTGTCGTTGATGATGCAGTCTGCAGGAACAACAAGAGGAGCAGCTACAGTTACAGATTCCTCCACTGACTGACAAAAAGAGAAGCTCTGTGTCTACCTGAGGCCAGGTGCTGGATCAGCAGCCGGTGGCACTGGTTCCAGTAACCGGCCCGGTACAGATGCAGGGCCTGCTGGTGCCTGTCAGCGTCGCGGCGGGCTCGGGTTGCCTTGGCCTCATGGATCCACTGCTCTGGGAGGAGCAGCCTCTCCGTCAGGAAGCGCTCCCTCTGTGCCGATTCTTCGGTCTCCTGCAGGGGGCAGTGCAGGGTCAGCATCTCCCTCACCGCTCGCTCGCGCTGACTGCAGAGAAACAGATCGTGTCATCAGACGACGTTAACCGATTACACTCGTTTGTTAGTGAGGACGGCCGCTGGACATACGTATGGTCGGGAATGTGCAGCAGGATGAAGACGGCCATGTGCCAGAGGCCGGCGCTCTCCAGCTGTGCAGCGTAACTGGTGTGGAGGAGTCCCTGCCGCGAATCACTCAGGTGGCTGTAGTGCAGCGCCTGCAGGACACCCCACAGGTGCCAGCTCAGCCGGTAATCCAGGCGGTCCCATGTGGTGGTGAGAGGGTCCAGCAGCTGCTGCAGGCTGTAGTGTCTGTAACAGGATGCACATCTGAGGTTTAACATCTGCTCAGGCTCGTCACACAGGAAGTTTTAAAAAAGGCAAAAACTCTGATTGGTTCCTGCTGGAAACGCCTGTCAAATATTCCTCCTACATACACCTGCTGTCAGGTTACCTGTCACTGTAGAGTTTGAGCAGGTGGAAGCAGAGGTCGTACAGGGGCCGTTTAGACTCCTCCTCCTCCTCCTCCTCCTCTAAACCAGGCTGGTTGGCCTCCATGTACGGCGGCAGCGGGGCACAGGCGTACCTCGGCCCCTCCCTCGAGCCCTGCAGCGCACACAGCTGAGATCAAACACACATGACAACCAGCAGGGAAGTGACGACATCTGAGCCCGCAGCTCACCTGGAAGGCAGCTTCATACTTAACGAGGGCGTCGGCCACAGAGGACGTGGGAGGCAGCATGAACCAGAGGTGCACCGCCACGCAGCGCTTCCAGTCCAGCTCGGAGCAGACGTTCACCGCAGACTCAGATGATTGCCAGACCTACAAGGTTTAAAGTCTGAGTACCCCAACAACACAGAGTCAGAATCAGTGAAGACAATCAGCAGACACGTACGGGTTTCCCAGCAAGCAGTGCAAAGATGCGAAGCCGCTCCTCTGTCAAGTAGCAGTCAGTCTGCATGCGGTTCCAGTCGGCAAGCTGAAGGGTCAGCAGGTCCCGGCAGTACTGAGAGCCCATCGCCTGAGACAGCAGCAGGGCCAGCCGGTGGTCTCCTGAACGGACACATGACAGGAGACAAAGAGACGTGACGGTTTTGCACGCTTTAAGACATGCAGCTTTGTGGTCACTGGTTACAGCGTTTTCTCCTCACCTTCCTTCTGTGCGAGTTGACAAGCCTCACTGATGCGGTTTCCCGTTAGGTAGCTGAAAATGGCCTCTGTGTGACGACCCTTTCCAACCAGAGCCACCTCCTCCTCCACCCTGCGGGTGGCGCCATGTGACAGCCAGGCCGAGAAGGTGCGCCTCCTCTCCAGCTGCTGTTCATAGTCGCCAGGAGACTCGACATCTACCTCCTGATCTTTGGAGCCCAAACGGCCCCACAGGGCCTCACACAGAGTCCAGACCTCCGCCCACTGACCCAGGAGAGCTGGAAGAAGCAGAATGAAGTTCAGTGTCAGACTCAGAACCATGACGGTTACACACTGACTATGTTTGTGTACTCACAGTCCGTGTCGCCCTGCCTGTGGTTCAGCTCGGTAATCCACTCGGCGTACTCGTGCAGTGCTGCTACGCCGGGCTGCGGTTGCACCAGAGGGCAGGCGGAGCCATCCAATGTGCTAACAGTGCTGTGTTTCAGGCAGATATCCAAGGGGCGCTGCAGCACCGCCCGGCTCTCCTCATCTTGCTCCTCGCTGCTCTCCCCTTGTGGACTCTCCAGACCTTCCAGTTGCTCCAGCACCACCTTATAGGGACTCTCTGTAAGCCTGCGGGAGAAGACGGAGACGGACTCGTACGCTCTGACTGTTTGTTTCAGTTGGTTTTGCTTTAACGTCAGATGGATTCCCCATAAACCCTGACGGTGTCTGCGTGTGTCTTACGGTTTAGTCCTGGCCGGTTTGGGCAGGAAGCTGAAGTCAGTCTTGGTGGCAAGTTCTTGGTGTTGTCGTTTTGACGTCAGTGTGCTGAGCGGGCTGCCGCAGTGTGCCAGCGTCCAGCCGGGACCCCACCCGACCCGAAAGGATCGTGCCACAAACAGCCCATTATCCATCAGCAGACACCCCTGAAAAACAGAGTCGGTTCTTACTGCAGAGAAACGACCTCATGTCGGTGCAGGTTTGGTAGAAAAACAAAAACACCCACCTTCCCCTGAGTGACCGACTCTTTGAGGGGGACAGGACCACCCAGCCGCCGCATGCCCACAGTCCTGATCGAGGGCTCCGCAGGTCGAGGGGGAAGCAAGAAGGAGGAGGGCCCTGGCCCCGCCCACTGCAATGAGCGGGAGGGGTCGGCCACTGTGGGAGAAGCCCGGGTTGGAGGAAGAAGAGGACGGGGCGAGTCAGAGAGATGAGAGAGGAGGCCAGAGGTGAAACGAGCCTGAAGGAGACCACCAACTAAAGACACGAGAGAGAGAGTCACGGTTAGCAGACTATCCAGTTATTGATCAGCTGATAATCACAGATCAGATGAAAGTCTGCGTTTTGTACCAGAAGGTCGTCCCTGAGATCCTGGCAGGACGAGGCGAGGAGACGAGACGTCTGTGGGGACCCTTAGAGTCCCATGGTCCTGGAACATGTCTCCTTCATCCTCCTCCTCGGCAAACAGAGACGCCTTCATGATCTGAAACAAAAACAAAGTCATTACTAGACCGGTCTCTGACTTAACCACTGACACGACGGTGAGGATGGCAGTCCTACCTGGAGCGTGTGTGGGTTGATCCCGAGCGAGGATGCCATGTGGCTGGCTGCGGAGATGCCTTCGTGCACCGCAGAGGGCAGACCTCCGAGCTTCCCGCTCATTGTGTCCATCTCCCCTGGCAACAGGTCGGCGTCCTCTTCTCCTCCCAGCATGCTGTCTGTTGGTAAGCTCTGGGTGATGTCCGCCATGTCACTGTCCAGCTCCACAACACCGCCAGGAAGATCCATGACAACAGTGGACTGATGACACAAGAAAAAGCGTGAAGACACCGAGTCACGTTTCAAAAAAACATGACGACCTGCAAGGCGCTGCTCAGAGCGTCCCGTCACTCAGTGACCGCTTGAAACGTCAGCATGTTTCACTACAGATAAACAAAACCTCATGATGGGGAATAAACTTCACTGCTGACATCCTACATGGTTTTTGTCCAAGACAAAAGCTGAAGAAGTGTTTTCCTTCATAAAAAAAATAAAATAAAAATGTGATCACATTTTAATTCCAACAATGAAACTCAACCTCACAGAAACATTACACACAAACCCTTATTAACTTCATTTTCTTTTATTAACTGGATGCATCTAAATTGAAGCAGCCGAGTCTGAAACAAACAAAACAAAGTCTGTGATGTGCCGGTTCAGGTTTATGACCGCAGACAGCAGGACGCCCCTAAAAGTTAAAAGGTTTCATGTCCTGTCCGTTTTCAGATAAATGACTGCAGAGGAGTCTGAAGCGCTCGTTTACAGAGCTGCAGATTAAGATTAACTTTACCACAGAAACATCTCACAATATACAGCTGCTGCTACACAACCACACAGCTGGACACGCGGAAGTTTGATTTAGTCTTTAGGCTTTAATCAACTCAGTGAGGATGATGAGGTGTGGGGCGGTGCAGGCTGCTCTACCTGAGCCTGTGGCGCCACCTGCTGCTGAGAGGGAGAAAGCTGCTGCTGCTGCCTGGAAGGAGGAAGAGGCATCATCGTCTTGAGCTTCTTGGGGTCTGCTTTGGCCGGGACCTCCTCGTCCTCGTCAGAGTCCTGGAGGCCGTACTTGGAGAAATGGGCCACCTGTAAACAAAATCAGTACGTCAGGAACAAAAGTACCAGGATGTTCCACTGCAACCTCGTCAGGTTTTGAAGCACAGCATGCTTTGTGTGCTGTTACACGGCGGGACTGAAAACAAGCATCTCATATCGGATGTCCAATTAGAGCATGACTATTTAAGAAGGACAAGAAACATGTTGCAGCACAACAAAAGGTGACAAGAAGTGACAGACCTCAAACACCCAGGATCCGGTCTCAGGCCTGTACTCCAGGAAACGGGCTCCCTGCTTGCGTGACGCTTTCTCCAGCCGGCCCTCATAGTTCATTTCGGTCAGGCGCTCTGGGCTCCTGATCTGAGTGCAGGTCGTCTTGTCGTTGGGCCAGACGCCGTCCAGAGTCACCTCCGCCCGCCTGTGCGCACAAAAGCACAGAGTTTGTTATTACTGTTTCGGACATCCAAGTCCTGTGAATCTCCCATCACGTACCTGTTAAGCCCCTCCCCCTCAGGCGGCTTGTTTTTGTCATCTGGATACACAATGACCTCTTTGCGCCTGAAATGGACGATCTCATCGAGGTTCAGTCCCGTCACGTTCACCTCGCCAGGGAAGAAAACGGAGCCGTAACCTTGGAGGGTGGAGCAGAGCGGTGAGGGGAAGTCCACTGTTTGGGGTGTTCACACCAGACATCAGCTTTACCTTTTCTGCCGATGGTGAAGTTTTCCACCACACACTCGCCATTCTCGTCCATTATCTCAGCCAGCTCGTCCATGGAGGGGATGGTGTAATAACCCACGCGGCTCAGAGCGATGCCTGAAAGGTCACAGAGCAGCGTCAACACAAATTGATGTCAGGAGCAGACTGATCAACACTGGAAATGAGCGCAGAAGTTTATCATCTGACCAGCAGGATGAGGAGACTGCTGGAACTCCTGCTGCTCCTCGTCCTGTTCCTCCTGCAGAGACTCCTCCCCAAGAGACGCCGACACATCATCACTGCTCAGCTGAGGACAGACAGACAAACAGATGAAATGTGTTCTGCAGACCTTTACACCCCCTCTAACGTTGATGAGGGTCTGCTGACCTCCAGACCGTTCCTTGATTGCTTGTGCATGTTCAGGTCGCTGATGGTGTCCTGCAGGCTGGCCTGGGCGCGGCCCTGCGGGATCGGCTTAGCAATGGGGTTGACATAAAACTGGGTGACTTCAGGGTCATCATCCGTCCTGCTGCTTGGGCCTGCGACCTCCCTCAGCTCCTCATCCTCCTCCACGTGACTACAAACAGGACCACAGAGAAGAGCAGGGCATCGTCAGAACAACTTTACTACAGTCAGGCTGACCGCTATGGTGCATCGGGTAAATCCTGAACCATCACTGCTCAGTGTAATCAGAGACCTGTGTCCGTTCTGCGGATACTCTGATGGCGAGGCGAGGTCGTCCGTCTCTTTGTTGTTTGGACTGCTGTACTGACTGCTGTTCAGGTTCTTCAGCACCAGTTTCTTGATGCTCTTTCTGCAGAGAAACAACACATTTAACTCTGACCCGTGTCTGTGTAATTTACTGTGGGGCATCAGTCAGTACGACAGGCTAATTAAAAGGTATCGCCATGGTGATCTGTACCTGGGTATGAAGGCTCCGTTGGTGAGTGACGGTTCGTCATCATCAAGACCGTCGAACAGCTGCGTCTTGGAAGCTCCTGAAGACGTCAGCGCTTTGGGACGCACTCGGGTTGCAGGTCGGGGTGTCAGCTTGTAGTGTGTGGGCGTGGTCAGAGCCTTCTGTGCGGTGGGATTAGTCGGTTTCAGGCGCTATTAGGGGAAAAAAAGTCAAAAATATGGCTTATATGGATTCTGTTTCCAGTCCTGTTAGATCTCATGAAGATAAATTAAACGACAGCAGCAGACACAAAAAATCTCACTCACCTCCTCCTTCTTCTTGGGGTCTGACAGGGGGTTTCGGAACAGTGGTGAGTCTCCATATGGCGAGTATGCCAGGACATTGAACTGCTGCTGAAGCAGGGCTTGCTGGGCAGCCGCTGCGTTTGGATCCGTGAGTGCTACAAAATGTCATAAACAAGTAATGTTGAGGCGGAGTCCTGACTGACAGGTCAGAGGAACAGAACAGAAGCTTCGATGGAGTCATGTGTCTATTACAAACTGTCAGAAAAAAATCCAGCTGCTCACCGACAGGCTGCTGCGGCGCTCCAAAGCCCAGGGTGCTCGTTCCACTGTTGAATCCAGTTGTTCCAAATGTTCCCATCGTTCCCAGTGTGCTGCCCAGTTTGGTCTGGTTATTCCCGAACAAGGTCGGCCCGGTGCCTACTGCTGGACACGCAGCATTTGTGAGGAGGACGATTCTCTACAGAGGACTGGTGGCTTTGCTCTCAATGATTATCATTTTTCAGATCCTCTCACCTGTTCCAAAGCTGGTTCCCAGTCCGGTGCCAAGGCCTCCAGTGGTTGTCTTGTTTCCAAACAGACTCGCTCCAGGTGGGTTTCCACCAAAACCTTCAGCCAGACACACACAGTTCATTCACTGCACTACAGGCACAGAGGATAGCTGCTAGGTCTGCACCCTGAACACCAGCAGACTTACCGAAGGTGGAAGTGTTGGTTCCTGTTCCCAGAGTCAGTGTAGGCTTGTTCCCAAACAGCCCTGTACCAGTGCCAAAGGACGGGGCACTTGTTGTGGTGGTGCCAAAGCCAGCCGTCTTATTACCAAAAAGGCTGGGCTGCAAAAGGAACCAAACAAAGTGAGACAGGACAGAGAATCACATGATCATCAGGTGTGCTTTTAACAGGACACAGCGTCTGTAAATGGAGCTCTGGTTATAATGCGTTTCCCCATCAACAGTTCATCACAGCCTGAACGTTACAGTGGTATAATTTTTACACTTTTTCTTAGAACTTATCAGATTGTATCAACGCTTTTTAAGGAAGAGTAACGTTGACTCGTTCTACGAGTCCACCTGGAAGCCAGTTATTAACACAACTTCGTTCTGAAACTGAAACTCAGTGAAACACACGTGTGTGTGTAAACCTGTTTCGTACCTGTGTGCCGACGTTTCCAAATCCTGTGTTAGGCTGGCCAAACAACCCGGTACCTGTCCCAAATCCAGTGGCAGTGCTGGCCTGAGTCGTGCCAAACAAACCGCCTGACTGAGATGGTGCTGTGTTTCCAAACAGGCCCTGAGAAAAAGACAGACTCTCCATCAGAGTACCGTTTGACCACCAGATGGGCTCAAAGCTGCTCTGAGATCTTACCATGCTGCTGGTGTTGGCCGGTCCCATTGTGTTGGTGTTGCCAAAGGTGAAGCCGGTGCTCTGGGTGGTGGTGGGCTGACCAAATGGCTTAAAGAGGCTGCTGGTTTGTTGCGGGTTCTGCTGACCAAACAGCCCCCCTGTGGTTGCGCCAAAGCCCCCAGGTGCTGCTACACAGAGGACAAACCATCTCTGAGTTTTCAGTTGACTCTCTGATCAGCCTTCTGCTGCCTGCCCCACTTACCTGCTCCAAATGTGCTCTTGTTCTGGCCAAAGGAGAAGCTGGTGTTGGGAGCCGATGAGCCAAACAGGCCGGTTGTGGCACTAGATGTGGCTGTACCAAACAGACTGCCAGTACCTGCCGCCATGGGGTTGGTTGGGCCCTTCCTGCCCGCTTGGTAATCCTCCAACCTTAACTCCTGTTGGGAGACACGCAGTCAGGTGTGTTATCAGGTATATCAAACCTCATGTTTACATGGCGAGACGTGCGCCGACCACGCCGGACAAACTCACCTCCAGGGACTTGTTTTCATACTCCTTCATGGCTGTAATGCACTGATGCTTTGTGTTGATGCTCGTGGTCACACCTGCTTTCACCATCGTGTCACTTCCTGTTGGAGGCTGCAGGGTGAAAAAGGAAAAGCATGACGCGTGCTGACGTTTGTTTCAGTCTGTGATTCAGGCGCCACACTCACGTTGAATTTAACGGTCGTTCCTGGCTGCTGCTGTGCAGCGGAGAAGCCTGAGCCTCCAAACAAGGAGTTTGTGCCGCCAAAGGGGTTGGTGGTGGTGTTGGTCGAGCCAAACAGCCCGCCGCTGCTAGTGCTCGTCCCAAAATCTGAAGGACACAAAGGAACAGGAAGTAATACTTTGTTTCTTTACCGTCTTTTATATTCATGTCTGTTCATCTGTATGGCCAATCGTTTCTACATCAGAAATTAGGGGTGTAACAATACATGTATTTGTATTGAATCGTTTTGGTACGGGGTGTTCGTTTCGGGTACAGGTTTCATTCCACTGCTGCACATTTATTTTCCATATTTCGCCAGATCAGCAAAAGAAGTAGTAAAATAAAGAGACCTATGCCTCTCATTTTATTAAGCAAACTACCTAACCTGATGTTATTTATCTTATTCAGACGGCAGCATGTGGTTTCTGTCTCTACATGGTCACATGTTTACAATGTTCACTGCTGCTGTCTGCGTGCAGCGAGGTGCTAACCTGATGCGCGAACACACTCCCATCAGCTGTGCGCCTGTTTTTTCATTCAGTCCGGCATGACATACTAGTCTGAACAACTCCACGGACTACGCTAAGCTAATAACAGTTAGTGCTGCGCTTTACATGGTAAACTCAAAAGGAATTCACTTCTTATAATATTTCATACTATTGTGAACATTTTATTTAACTTATTACCAGGCAGCACTTTGCAATTATTTTATTTTCATGTTTGTACAATGTTACAATAAATTGTTGGTTTACAGATAGCAAATTTAAGTTTTGCATTTTGTTCCCATACTGTACCGAAAATGAACCAAACCTCCAATTAGAGCGTCCTCCGTACCAAACTGTGATTTTTGTGTATCATTACACCCCTATCAGACATGTTGCAGCAGTAAGTCACAGATCAATTAACTTAATTAGTGCACTGCATGAACACTGGAAGGTTCTTACTTCCAAAGCTGGTTGTTTTTTGGGCACCAAATGCATTGTTTTGCTGGGAGAAAAGTCCGCCACTAGTGCCAGTGCCAGTGTTGCCAAACAGGCTGGTGGAGGTGCCACCGCTGGCTGCACCAAACCCGAACCCGGTGGTAGTGGAGGAAGTCGCAGGCTGGCTGAAGGTGCTGGACCCAAACAGACCACCTGTAGGAAGAAAAGGACAAAGCTGTGTTTAGAATCTGGACAGAGGTGTGTATTCTTACAGTGCAGATGCTTCTGACCTGGTTTACTCTGTGCAGAACCAAACAGTCCTCCAGCGTTGCTGGTCGCCCCAAATGCAGATGTCCCGAAACCCCCTGTCGCCCCAAAGCCTGTGTCTGCAGAGATCACATACAGTGTTTACTCATCCAGTCAAACTAAACACTATTTAGGTGTTGTAGTAGGTTTGAATACCATAACAAATAAATGTCTGTGAAGGTTCTCAGTCATCAGGTCATTTTCATTCAAAGGAGTTGAATCAAGGCATCTGGACTTGTAGAGTTTTCTTATCCAAGCAGCTTCATCAGTTCTAAAGTAACTTTGGTGAGGAAACATTCAAAGAAAACTCTACAAGTCCAGATGCCTTGATTCTACTCCTTTGAAGGAAAAAAAATATAATAAATAAACTTACTTTGCTGGCCAAAGGATGATGAGGTGCCAAACCCCCCTGTGCCTCCACCAAAGGGAGTACCAAAAGACTTGTTGAACATGGTGGCCTCCTAGCGAGACTGCATACGTTTTCTGCAGACACACACACACAAAAAAAACAGTGAATCCAACAGTTCGGTAGCTGACAGGAAGAAACGAAGAAGGGAGGATTTTACCTGCATTCAACCTGCAGCCTCCCAGCTGACACGTGAACGCAGCAGAAGACACGCTGGATGTGATCAGGATGTTGATTTGATGACACACACCTGTGTGTGTGCGTGCGTGTGTGTGTGTGTGTCATATAAAATCAACATCCTGATCACATTCATTTTTTAGTGACTCCATAAATATGAAATCTGCTCCATAATCTGAGGTGTGACTGCACCTCTCCATCACCACGTGCAGCTTAACTGGGCCGCCCGTCAGTCGGCCCCTTTGATCCAAACCGACACAGCTCGTGAGTTCGCAGAGTAACGAGTTCAAACCGGCTGGTGAATAAACTTGAGGTTTAGAACCAGATGAGACCAGTTACAAACCAAAACTCTGGCAGCACCGACATGCTAACGGCGTAACTTCCGCTCCTGCTAGCGGCCCGCTAGCCTAATAAAATCCTAAACACAATTTACAATATCAATAAAAAAACTGTCGCAGTTGCCGAGCAACTTAACAATTTAAATCCACACACCTTCCAACTTCTGCCGGATAGTCACCGAGTTCCGGCCGTTTATAAGTTAGCTAACAAGCTAACGTTAGCCAGCCAGCTAGCGCCCCTCCTAGCTAACCGTTAGCAAAACAAAAGCAAATCAGGGACAGTCTGCGACTCGGATATGACTTTTAACGGGCTGTTACCTTCACCGGCGCTGTCTGACGCCCTCGCTTCGGCCTCCCTCCCTCTGCAGTGAAGCTACGAGTCCAAAATCTTCCGTAGATCGTAGCGTCGATAGCTCAACATGAGCGGAGAGCTTTGTGAGCGAGGAGGGAAAAGTGTCGACGTGCAGACGTCACTACGCACTCTCATACGTCATGACGCAACGACGTCCAAAACGTTGATATGATGGCGTTTGTTTTTTGTTTATGTTTTTATAAATCGTTTTATTGAATGAACAAATATCATTGTACATATAATAATACCAGGACAAATACATCTGCATTTTAACAGCGAGAGAAACATTTGAATGCAATAAACATACAAATACACAAACAAATAGCAAAACAAAACAAAACAAGAAGATACCAATGATACTCAGAGGTCTGCTATGTGTTACAATTAAATTGATGATATAGTTTAATTGTTTTGGTCAATTTATTATT
>JAVQJX010198183.1:0-14356 GCA_036025115.1 Ambassis agassizii
GTGTGTGTGTGTGTGTGTGTGTGTGTGTGTGTGTGTGTGTGTGTGTGTGTGAGAAGAAGAAGTGCAAGAGCTGTGTGTATGTGAATATCAGACTGTTGAGTCCAGTTGAACTCTGTTCCTTTTGGGTGCGTCTCATCAAAACTTCAAGTAATTACGAATCCACAGAAAATAAATCTGCTGTGGGTTTCACATTTCAGATTGTCAGACTGTAGAGATGCCCCTTTAGGGACAGTAGTCGTGGGCTCATATCGTTTCTTGTTTCTGTCACTTTGTCACTTTTGCCTGTTCTGTCTTATTTATATCTTTATCCGTGTTATTTTCCTCTTTCACGTCTCTGTCACTGCTCATGTTTGTCTTTCTTTGTCTTCTTTTATGTCCTTTACGTATTCTTACTACTTCTTTTCCTCCCTCCACATTCTTTTCCCTTGTCTACCCTTCTCTTTTTCCTGCCCTGCGATGTTTGGTGGTAACCTCGGTGCCGTTAGCGCGGGGCAGTCGTATCCCTCGGCCCAGTATGAGTCAGGGCTGCAGCAGAGAGGCCAGCAGGGAGAGCAGCCGGGACACCAGCCCCGTACGCTCCTTCACACCTCTCGGTGAGTAGCACAGTGGTGGAGAGATGCCCAGGAGAGATGAGTAGTAAAATGCGGTTGAGTAAGCACAAGAAAGTCTCCTTTCTTTGAAGCCTGAAGTTAACTTACAACAGATGGTGAATCTCAACAGTATAACTCTGCAGGATAGTAGAAAAACCACTTGCATGTGTTTACATGTTTTTCAGCCTTTCTTTCTATTCTCACACGCTACTCAACCAGGCTCAAGCGTGTGTTTGTCTTGTGTTTGTGCGAGTGTTAAACTGTGTGTGTGTGTTTTAATCTTGGTTGCAGCAACGCGGAGCTACTCTCGCTCCACCGGAGCTCTTCACACACCTGATGCTTTTGGGGCTGCAGGTGAAGGCTGAGTACATCTACTTCTCTGTACCTCACCCACCCTCCCACTTCGCCTCGTCTTTTTTTTTTTTTTTTTTGGCCACTCTATTTATTCTTTTTTTTGTTCTTCTCCATGCCCAGTGTCAACTTTTCCTGTATTTTACCAGCTTGTTTCTTTTCTTGTCCATCAGCATCAGTTGTTTTTGTTGTTTTTTGGTGTTTTTTTTTTACATTCTGCTCCAGGATGTTGAGCCCTCCAGTGGAACCGCATGCTTCCGCCTGTTCAGTTGCCAGTCAATAACCATTCTGCTGTTTTCTTTACTTTTGCTCCCCTTCTCTCCAGGGATGCCAACATGCTGTTCTTTGTTTTATGTCAGCCATACTTTCTCCCCAGTACCAACAACAATAATGTCATTTAACCTGTCATCACATCAACGTACAGGACTGTCTTTTCTTGGGAAAACGTAGTTTGTGTGAAGTGTGTAAATGTGAGAGAATGAATGATGACAAGAGTGACCACAACCATGGAGACGTGAGAGACAGCTTGCTGATTTGAGGAGAGAAACTGGTCTGAATTGTTGGTAACATGTTATATTATCCTGTTTATGCTGCTTGTCTTTGTGACTGTCTGTCTTTCTGCCTGCAGGATCAGGTTTTGGTATCAGTCAGTCTAGTCGACTCTCTTCGTCAGTCAGCGCCATGAGGGTCCTCAACACTGGTTCAGACGTAGAAGAGGCTCTTGCTGATGCGTTGGTATGAGAAACAGAAACACACGCACTTTCCAGAAAACTGTCACCAGCTCATATCTCCTAGAATGTGTGTGTCTGCGTTAACTAAACCCTGATTCTACCTCTTGTTTAATGCTGTCAGCTGTTGGGAGACATGAGATCCAAGGTCAGCTCCTTCTCCTGACTCTTACCTGTGTGCTGCGTGTGTGTGTCTTTAGTTGTGCTCTATCAAGATGTGTCACTGTATGCTCTCTCTTTGCCTTTTTATTATAACTGCTCCATTCAGTTTTATTTTATTTTTCTGTCTGTTCTTCCTGCAGAAGAAGCCTGCCCGGCGGCGGTATGAGAACTACGGCATGTATTCAGACGATGATGCAAACAGCGATGCTTCCAGCGCCTGTTCAGAGAGGTCCTACAGCTCCAGGAATGGCGGAGCTATACCCACCTACATGAGGCAAACAGAAGATGTAGCTGAGGTTAGCAGCACAGCAAAGAAGCATGTAGCTGTTTGTCTGAGAGTTTCAGCCTATATACTGTGTGTGTTTATTCTTTTCCAGGTGCTCAACCGGTGTGCTAGTGCTAACTGGTCTGAGAGGAAGGAGGGTCTTCTGGGTCTGCAGGCATTGCTCAAAAATCAGCGCACCCTCAGGTACGTCACAGGACGTAGCCTAGCATGTTCACAAAGGATAAACGGATCTCTTCCTGTCATCTAATTGTGACTGTTTTTGTCTACAGTCGAGTAGAGCTGAAGAGGCTTTGTGAAATCTTCACTAGGATGTTTGCTGACCCCCACAGTAAGGTATGGATGCATGCAGCACAAGTACTCACCCAGAGCCACACAGTACTCTGCACACAGCAAGTTCATCATCCACTTTGATTTTGTTTTGGTTTCATATACTTTGTTTATCCCACCATCCCTCACTGTACCGGATTCTGCCAAAACATGGAAAATGTTGCATCTCTTCAGCACACACAGATTTTAAATGTATTTCTTTACGTTTGGAGATAAAGATGGGATAAACAGATCAAGATGTACCTTCAAATATGTGCATACACACTCAGATACATACATGCAGGCATGCAGAGCGTGGACCGGACTGTTTTCTAACAGCATGCCACACCTGACTTTGCGTGTGACCTCACGCTCTCCGCCGTCCTGTGGGGCTGCTCTGTCACTGCTCTGTCACTGTTTGGCAGCCAGTCCATTGGCTGCTCCCCTCTCTTTCTCCCTCCCTACCTTCAGTCTGAAGCGACAACACTGACCGCTCACACACTCAACAGCGCTTAAACACACACAGATTTTTGGGCTGCCAGCTCCTCTCTCTGACTAACCAGCTGCGGTTCGCGCCCCCCCCCCATCTAACACTGACACTTTTCCTTCCGGCGTGTTGCGTCACACATGTCGTAAGATGTGTGAGCACCTCACTACCTGCCCTCGTTTGATGTATGATGATTTAATGAATTTCAGCGAGACTCCGGCAGGGTGTACGGCACGGCAGAATCCGGTATAAGCTCAGCCTCCTTCAAGGTACTGCATCTCACCATGGTTCTCTCTGTTGCCTTCATCTGTCTGTACCACACCACACCACTCCTCCTTTTTTTCATCTTCCATGTATCTCAACTTTCAGTTGTTTTGTTGCCAGTGCGGACAAAACAAATCGTCAGATGTTATGATTGTTGCTTACTGGACTATATTTTGTGTATATGATGTTGAACATTATGAGATTTTACTTTCATGATCTGGGTACACACTTTGTGAGGATGCTAACACATGTGTGTGTCTTTCTCTCCCCCATGCCACCCTACTCTGGAACTCTCTGTAGAGAGTAAGTTTTAATGTGTTTGGATGAAAGTCTGCTTCATTAATCTGATTGGGAATCAGTTACCACGGCAACTGTATAACATTCACTAACCGACCTCATATAATGTTGCCTGTAACTCCACTGTCTTGCTGAAATCAACTGCTACCATGTAGAGATGGTTACTGATGTTTAATTGGTTGTCATCTAATATTAAGTTAATAGTGTTTCTATTGTTTTTTGGGGTGATATATGTCTGAGTGATGATTGGGAACTGCTGCAGTAACATGTGAATAACCACTAACTTTGTAATGGGAACTAATGCTGCTCTTACATTATCCCTTTTGAGTGTGATCTTTATCTATAAACTGTTTGAATGCATGCATGTGTTTTCATGTATATACATGATCTGTTGTCTTAGTAAATAAGTTACTTTGTGTAACCTGAACTCTGTGTGTGTGTGTGTGTGTGTGTGTGTTTAGGTGTTCAGTATGTTCCTGGAGACACTGGTAGATTTCATCCTGGTCCATAAGGACGACCTGCAGGACTGGTTGTTTGTCCTGCTCACACAGCTGCTGAAGAAGATGGGAGCAGACTTGCTGGGCTCAGTAAAGGCCAAAGTTCAGTAAGCCCTTGATGTCACAAGGTGGTTGTCTCTTTCTTTTTTTTTTTTTTTTTTTTTTTTGGCTGACATTGAAGGGCAAGACCAAAGTGGCAGCTCTGTATATGAAGTGATCTGAAATGTAACATGAGTGTACTGTCTTTAATCCTGCAGAGAGTCTTTCCCCAATGACCTCCAGTTTACTATTCTCATGAGGTTCACTGTGGACCAGACACAGACACCCAACCTTAAGGTAAATGGCAACTTAATGTACATACATTTGTCTGTGTTACTGTATGTGTTTGAGCTGAGCGTGTGAAGTTCTGAGCAAAGGAGTGGGTAAGATGCATGTACACAAGGCTGAAAATCCAGGGAGGCTGTTACCATGGTAACTGGAGCATTGACCCCATGCCTACCCCATGCTGGCTCTGCGTCCCAAAACCCTGGATCCTGGGCTGTGATTGGATAGCGATTTGATCAAGCCACTTAAGCTTCCTTCAAGCTTTCCTCCTCAAACTCCGTATCCATCTTCGATATACCAACTCTTCTTTCTCCTTTCATTCTTCATCCCTCACTCCTTTTATCTGCCCTGCTTACTCCCACACTACCTGCCTACTCCCCATACCTTTTTTCTGCCTGATGTTTCCACCCCGTTTACCACTTTTTCCTCCTTTCCTTCCTACTTGGCTTAGGCAGTGACATGATGTTGAAACAATTGGAGAGTTTATCAAGAGCATTCGCAAAAGTAATCCAATCCAATGCCGTTATTGCCTGAGCCAACATTCACATCTACATCACTCCTCCTACTTTCATCTTCCTTTTCCCTCCCCTCTGCACTTACCTCCCCTCGTCCCCCTGTCTCTCTCCGTTGATTGATGCGGTGCTTCTCCTCTCTTTCTCTGAAGCCTGTACGGAGCTCGTGTTGCGGGCGAGGGCGAGGCAGGGGAGGGTCCGGGGTAAAATTGTTCCCCCCCAGAGCGCGGCGCCACGCCTGCTCTCTAGACGAGCAGGCCGCAGCCTGGAGCCAGTCCTCCCAGGTCAGTGCGCTCCGGGGGGAGCAATTATATGGCGCGCACGATACTGCTAAGTCATTTGGAGGAAGTTCTGGTCCTTGAGGTGGAGGTGTAGGGAGGCATAGAAGGAAGGAGAAATGTAGGGAAGTCAGGGCAGGAGTCAGCTGTGGCGTTTCGGAGCCTGCGGTGAATGTTTGCATTTGTTGGTTACTTTGTGTTTTCATTGGTCATCATGTTTATGTTAAATTTCTGTTTTGTAAGCATGACTATGGTGCACTTTGATCTTCTCATTCATCATTTGATTTTCAGACCTGTGAGAGATGAAAAAGCTGCTGTTCATGATGCAAACACTGATAATTTTTTCATCTGTGTGTGCGTTTAAAGTTGTGTTATTGCTGTATTTGTGTTTTTGCAGGTGAATATTCGCCATGCATTGTCACTGCTATCAGTGGACTTAGTAACAGTCTTTATAAATGTGTGTTTGTGTTGCAGGTGAAGGTGGCTATTCTTAAGTACATTGAGACACTGACGCTACAGATGGAAGCTCCAGACTTTGTGAACTCCAGTGAGACTCGACTGGCGGTCTCTCGAATCATCACCTGGACAACTGAACCTAAGAGCTCTGATGTCAGAAAGGTACTGATGCACACGTACTTATTGTATGCGATGTTTACTAAAGACTGCTATAGACGTCTCAACAACAGACCTGCTTATTCCAACAGTTAATTGCTTATAATCCTAATCTTTGGTTTACAGTTTAAGAGTCTTTCTAAATGAGGGGAAATCTGTGTATTTTCTTTTGTAACAGGCCGCCCAGTCGGTGCTAATCGCCCTGTTCCAGCTCAACACTCCAGAGTTCACCATGCTGCTGGCAGCTCTGCCCAAAACCTTTCAGGATGGAGCCACCAAGCTGCTTCAAAACCATCTGAAAAACACTGGCAACGCCGCACAGGTAAGACACACACTGTGTCAGTATCGTCTCTGGCTGTCAAACATTAACTAACTGTTTTTTTTTTGTGCAAGGCACCAATGGGCAGCCCTTTGACACGCCACACCCCCCGATCTCCAGCCAGCTGGTCCAGTCCGGTCACTTCTCCCACTAACACCTCCCAGAACACACCCTCACCAAGGTAATGTATACCTCTCACAAGCTGTCCAAAAAGGTCAGATAAAATAATATAGATTGTTTTTGTGTATACCCATATGTTTCTTTCTGTCTGTGCAGTGCTTTTGACTATGACACAGAAAACATGAACTCAGAGGACATCTACAGCTCTCTGAAAGGTGTCACTGAAGCTATTCAGAACTTTAGTGTTCGCAGTCAAGAGGACATGAACGAACCTGTTCAAAGACGAGAGGGAGAGGAGGTGAGTGATGATGCACCACTGACTTTATTCCTTGACTTTGATTTCTACTGTATGGAATAAATAAGGACTGGCTGGTGATAAAGCCACAAAGTTTAATCCTCCACCTCAGTCTGCACTCAAAACATCATGCTATTCCTGTTTGGCCCTACAGAATGTTTTCCAAGGCCTAAGCACATTCATATGCACATGTTCTGTAAGGGACCCTGACATCTGATCTACCTTACTGCTCCTCTTAGCGTGGGAACTGAGAATACAATAGATGTTGACTGCCTGTTGATTCTACAGCAGCTGATAAATGCATGTTTTATATGAACTCTGGTGCTAAAAGGGGGATCAGCAAGAGCCACCTTTTAATATTTCCAGGTGCTTTTCTAGATGGCATGTTTGTCCAACACAAATTTATGACTTCAGACGTCATGCTAGGTCTTATTGCAGTCCCTCTCAGTAACCCCGGCCCCCTTTTAAGGACATGGTGTACTCTAGGACAGAGGTGTGACCTCCTGACATTTTCCCCGCAAGTTGCATCTGAAATCCAACCAGCCTGTGTGTCAACAGCCTGCCAATCACAGCACACCTGACTTATCAAACCACCACTTACATAACGGCAGTTTGTAGTGTGTAAATATACAGACGCAAACAAGAGCACCTTAAACCTCATCACCCGCCTCACCTGGTGGGGACATGCTGTCGATGAAGGAGACTTATCCCAGTTATCCCGGTAGATGAATACGCTCGGAAAGTGAAATTGAGAAAAACATTTTACAGTCTGCTGTTTGGCCACATCTGAAGTGGTTGGTTACATTCCTGGTGTACACAACTGTGTTTGATAACAGCCATCTTAAAATTAATATAGGCACTTAATCATCTCTTTGTTCCTTTAAACACACACCTGATTTTTTTTTTTTTTTGTTCCCTCTCCGTGCTTCAGGGTGGCAGCGGGACAGATGGCCGAGTGTCAGATGTGGACGGTGGCCGCATGGCTCTGGACAACAAGACTTCCCTCCTCAACACCCCGCTGCTTTCATCCAGTCCCCGAGGGGCCCGGGAACATTTCTCCGACTCTCCCTTCAAACACAGCCGCAAAGACACCAGCCTGGATGACTCTGAGCATCTTGCTGATGGTACGGAATCACTCTCTGACAGGAAAAATACCTTTTGCAAAACAACTCCTGCAATAAATGTTTCCTCTCAATTGACTCCAAACAGACAGCAGCCTAGATCAATCAGAGCTGGTGGCTGAGCTGCTCAAAGAGTTATCAAACCACAATGAGCGCCTCGAGGAGAGGAAGGCAGCACTGTGCGAGCTACTGAAGCTGATTCGTGAAAACACCCTGCAGGTCTGGGATGAACACTTCAAGACCATCCTGCTGCTCCTACTTGAGACGATGGGTGATAGAGAGGTACGTACATTCGATTCTGAGTGCAAAACTAAAGTTAAACCTCCCTCTTTTGATCTTACTTTTTTTTTTCTTTCTCCCAGCATGTGATCCGAACACTGGCTCTGCGGGTACTGAGAGAGATTCTCGGCAAGCAGCCCTGGAGGTTCAAGAACTACGCGGAACTTACCATCATGAAGGCCCTGGAGGCTCACAAAGACCCTCACAAGGAGGTCAGTTTGTTCACACACTAATCAGCTCACTTAAAAGCAGATTTTTATCAGAGAGCATGAAAGCACAGAGCAAAGGTTCTCCTTGTTTTATTTATAGCCCAACAAAAACTTGTTTGTGTGCCACATAATCATCAAAATACTCATCAACTTTGACTGAGCATGTTTCAACAAATTGGGATCCAGCCCTTCTCGGTCTTGTAAACGTCTTGTCTTGATAAAATGATGGTGTGTATTTCTGTAGGTGGTACGAGCAGCAGAGGAGACGGCAGCCATGTTGGCATTGTCCATCAGTCCGGACCAGTGCATCAAGGTATTGTGTCCTATCATCCAGTCAGCTGATTATCCCATCAACCTGGCTGCGATCAAGATGCAGACGAAAGTGGTGGAGAGGATTCCCCGTGACGGCCTCAGCAACCTGCTGCCTGAGATTGTGCCGGGACTCATACAGGTAACACACAGCTCACACATTTCTCTGCGTGACTGAACATCAGCATCAAGCACTGTTAAAAGACAAATTGCTCTGTCATATTTCTGTTAAGCAGAGTTATTTCATATGGTCTATCAAACTTTGATCTGTAATCTCGGCAGCTGTGTAATCCATTATTATCTTATTGAACAGGGTTACGACAACTCTGAGAGCAGTGTGAGGAAAGCCTGTGTGTTCTGCCTGGTGGCCATCTACTCAGTGATTGGAGAGGACCTTAAACCACACCTCAGCCAACTGTCCAGCAGCAAGGTGAGCTGACCTGATACGTCGAAATCCAAATGTGTTCCTCCGGGTTTCACCGAAAGACTCTTTAGACTTCAAGTTATGCCATAAGTTACTTTAGAACGTGTTAACACAATTAGAAATACGAGCAAACAATTTCTTCATGTTCCAGCAGGCGACCAGTGCGTCAACACACATTCCTTTTTCTGGTGATAGTTTTCCTGTCCAAGTATTCTTAAAAATGTGGGTGCCGCAGCAAAATCAGACTTTTCCAAAGAACACACAAGCCTTTAGATATGTTGGCACCACAGTCGCATAATAACACAAACAAACTAAACAGACAAACCCCAACGACGTGCAAGTTACCGTTTCTTTAATGAAGCACAAATATAGTATGTGCATTCACATGTCCAATCCTCCTTTCTTTTTTTCCCCCGTTTGCAGCTGAAGCTTTTGAATCTGTACATCAAACGCGCCCAGTCTGGCTCCACCGGCAGCGAACCCCCCTCTGAAGGCCTATAGGAGAGACCCACCATCGTGCAGGTTCACCATTTCATGAAATCACACCCACACAGACCGACATTTCTCGCCTCACCGCAAACTGGGAGTTGTGTTTCAGAGGAGAGAAGTGTTGCTGCTGTCCTCACCATAATGGAGGATCCACTCTGGTGTCTGGAATGAACTGAAATGAACACTTTGGATTAAATATAAACAGACATTGCAGTCACATACTCTACCCAGGTTTGTCACTAATCACCCAAGATGTGAAACGTCCGTCCTGTCCGCTCTGCTTTACATCCACTATGCTCTTTTGAACATCTCAGTGTCAACAGGTTTGCATGGCTCATTTTTTGAGGCGTTAATGTTCATCTAACACCACTGCGTTGAACCAACCCCCCCTTTGTCTCCTTGAACAGTGAATAACTGGGGCCAGGTAGGCAGGAATGTAAATTTACATTGTGACATTGTTTGGATTTATTTTATGCAGCAAGATTTTACTGCAGTGGTTTTTAATACCTGGAGTTTTCTCTTATCAACACACGTTCTCTTTTTAAAAAAAATATAAAAAAAATAAAAAGGTGCTGATGAGCCTGAAGGTACGACCAACCAACCCTGCACAGCACTAATGCAAGTCATGCCGGGTCATATCTGCTCATAGCAAACGCAGTACATAGACAGATTCCAAAGTGGAGGAGGTGTTATGTGCTTGGCTATGCATGAGACTAAATTTAAAAGGATAACTTTTTATTGGGAACAGTGTGATTGGGGTTTTAAATTATTGTGAATAATGCCTGCCCCTTTCAGATGATGTCCTCCATTTGTCCCAGCTCATCTTGGTCACTTCTGGGCAACATGGAGAGGAAGAAGGGTGTGTGCTGCTTTACTACATGAAGTATGACAGGACATGGCTTATTATCACATAGTGGATATGTATCTATATAAGATATTAAAAATGGAATATCCCATAACAGTGTCATTTAGGAGAGTCCCCCAGAGGGGTGCACGCGCACACCTGTGCCCATCCTTGTTTTTATTTTTTATTTTTTCTGTTGCGCGTGCTGTAGTCTCTCTCTATCTCTCTCTCTCTCTCACACACACACACACACACACACACACACATTTATGTTTTTCTCTTCAGAGAAATTTGTAGAAATGTATTATTTACAGCTCTGAAAAAATCTCACGTTTCTCCTGTTCATTGTGTCTTTTTTTTTCTCCTCCCCTCTCTTTCCTCTTCTTGTAACATTCTAGTTTTCACTGATGTGTTTCCTCTGTGCATTTACAAAGCTGTGCTTACAATACAATAAAGAACTTGTACAGATCAGCTCTGCCTCTTTTTAGTCGTTACACGATAAGATGAACAAAATTGATGTTGTATAAGTGGTAAAAACTAATTCAATACACACACACCTGGATAATTGGTTCACAGGTCAAAAACATTAGTAACCTAGATTATTTATAAAATGTTTAAGAGTCACAGTTCAACTTACTGCCCAATGAGTGAGAAAAGCAGGCAGTGTAGCTTGTTATGGAAGTGGGTTAATACATGGAAAAAGATAACATTCATGCCTTATGCAACATAGCTATTTGAGAAACTGGTGCTGAATTTCATGTTTGCATCTGTTTGCTGAACTATAAATTTAGGAGCAGCTAAAGAGGGTCGCAGCTGCAGCACCAATGTGTCTGACCTGCATGGCCTCTCTGCCATCATCTCTGTACTGCCAAGATCCTACAGCTGATACTGAGTCAGTCCTCAGTCAGTTTGTAGGCAAACATATTTTACAACAGGAGGAATTAACTTAAGAATAAGATACCTGAACTTTACACGAGTGTTTTTATGCTTTACACTTCAGTACAATAAAGTTGTTCTCGTGCTGTTTTACGTTTGGAGGATCAATATACAAAACATGATATACACAAGATGTTACATTTCCACAGAAAAGCATAAACATTACTTATATTCAGACTTTTAAAAAAAGTTGAAAATATTTTATTTATTTTGCGCGTTTGTTTTTGTATGTGCTTTTCTATTGTGTATGAATGTTCCTTACAGGTCAAGGGCTTTAATTAAAACACGAGGCGGGTCTTCTTCCCCTCGAGCCAAAATAGCGCGTGTCCCCTGTTTGGAAAAAACTTGCAGACTTGACCGCGTGCCACGTTCAGGGTCAGACCTGTGGGTAATTATTGACCAGAGAGAGAGAGAGAGCGAGGAGGAGAAACACACAACAAACCCTCTACAGCCAGCGGACTCCTCTGCCGTAAGACAGTGACATGAATACAACGTCGGTACCGGGCTGAGCTGTGTGTGTTTGTGAGGCACAATGTTGTTCTGGCAGCCTTACACTGAAAACTTCCGAGCGCCCGTCCAGAGACACGACGGCAGCAGCTACACACGGTACGAACACGTATAAACACAAGATTCAATGTTTATTTTTATTTGTGTTATGTTTGTATAAGACACGTTAATGAGTAACTACTTCCCAAGAGGCCAACGCCATATTTCTGTGTGTGCGTTAGATATGAGTTACTGTGTGTCTCGGGGCGGTGACTACATGTGTCTAAACTTGTGTTCATCTTTGTTGATAGTAAAGACTTATATGTGTAGATGTGTTGTAGTTTCTGGGAGGCAAAGCGCAACTACAGTTGGACACAATGACGGAAGCTCGGAAGCCTCTGATTGGCTAATGTAACTGCGTTGGGCAGAGGAGGCGTCCTCTGATTGGCTAATGTAACTGCGTTGGGCAGAGGAGGCGGCCTCTGATTGGTTGATCAGCATCCTGGCAACGTTCCCGAGGCTGGCTGTGGCAGCGCTGCAGACTTCACAGACCGACAGTCTCTATGCTGAGGGAGCCATGTTGATGCCTGGTTTTGTGTCAAACGCTTCACTTTGGATGGTTAAAGGACTGCGTTTAAAAAACAGGCAGGCTCGGCGGTGATTCCGGCTCCGCGATGAGAAGAGGAGCGAGGTTTGGGATGGCACAGGGAGCGCCGGAGGAGAGCTGCTGCTCTTAGGTCACCGGACATAGCAAGTGAAGTTGATGCTAGTTAGCTTGGTAGCAACAGCTGTGCGGACGCTGCGTGTGGAATCAAACATTATCATTTCACTGCTTGCTGCATTTTGCTAAATAGCTGTTGGCTTGACGGTTTGTAGATTACATGCCTGCAGTGACAACGAACTGCCGGATTCATGCTAACTTGCTGAAGCTGCCTTTGTGAAGCTAGCTGTTAGCTAACGTTAGCATGCTGACAATCGGCTCGCATCTTCAGTCACGACTAACTCTTGGCTACCTGGCTGAGTTCTGACTTATTGTTACTTCCAGGTAGTCTTCCGACTGTGGAGCACCGCTTTGTCTGAACAAGACCCTAAACCTGAATAGAGATATGGCGACACATCATGTCTCTGTAGAAAGCTACCGATTCGCTTGCCCAGCTTGCCAAGGAGCGGCTAACGGGCTAGCATAACTTTCTCCTCACGGTGTCACTCAGAAGCTGCACAGCCCTCTTCCTCGCTAGCCGACCTCTCGTACCTGAAGCAAGCTGGCGGCCCTCCGAGTAGAAGCCGAGGACAAGGAGCTGGGGCCGATGGCCTGGGTGCTGAAGATGGACGACGCCACCATCGAGTCGGGGCTGGTGCACGACTTCGATGCCAGCCTGTCCGGCATCGGGCAGGAGCTGGGGGCTGGAGCCTACAGTATGAGGTTAGAGAGACAGTCAGCATGCCAATCCCAGCTTTATAGTACTGTGGTGAAGGTTTTAGTAAGAACACACACTGTCTCAAAGTGTTAACATGGCAGCCTCCATTCCAGGGTGTGTTAGTCCCCTTTGTGCTGGGTGTGATGGTCTTTAGGATTTGGAATAGAGCAGTCACTGCAGGGTGCCACGATCAGGGGCAGAGATTAATTTGTCTAAGCCCACACAAAAGCACAAGAAAGACTTGTGTCCTGCTAGGGGCACAGACATTATACCACAACCCACCGTTTGTTTTGGATATGTTTCCAAGTTTTGAAGTCTTAAAACTCCTTTTTGTGCTGCAGTAGTCATGTAATGGTATGGTGCCGTTGGGGAGGATTTATACACCATGCACAAAAAAGTATGTGGACTTTAGACCTTTCCTTTAAAATAATTATCAGGTTGTGCAGATTGTGCAATAATGTGCTCATCACTAGAATGGACACACATGAAGCCAATTATTATGGTGCTACTCTGCATGATATAGTTACAAACATACAAATATTAGGTGTTATGCTGGGAATGTGGACTCGCATGTAAGTTTAGAGTATTGGTTGAGGAATATTAGTGATGGTAGCTGCAGCTTAGCTCCTAGTCCTGAGGGTCTGTTTAGCAGAAAGTGTCAAAGTTCTTAATCATACACCAAGATCTCTGCCCTTTGTTTGTTTATCATAAAACCCCCACTATATATATTTTCATTCCTAACATTCTGTTTCTCAAATTGTGATGTAAAAAGCTATTGTTTTCATAACTACAATACCAGCATCTCTATATGATTCTCAGCTCCACCCACACAAAAATCCAGATTGTGATCAAGTAACACTACCTATTTTAAATGAATGGCATCCAGGCTTTGCACCGGTTCCTGGTCACTGAGGTGGCTTTTATTCTTAGACATGCATGAACATTGTACATTGTATGAAACTCAGGTTAGTCTGCATTACTTGTTGATAATCCATCAGTCTAGTTTCTCTCTCCTAAATCATTAAAGAAGGAATCAGTTTGCATTGAAGTCATATTGTTGCAAACCACCAGTTCAGTTAGTAATTCTTGGTATTTGTGCACTGTGTTATGTAATAGGTTATTGGGACAAAGTGATATTTGTGTGTCAGAGGGAAGACCTTGCAGGATATGTGTGTTATCAGCCGTCTCTTGGTCCATCTGCTTTTAGTGTACGTTTATCTGAGAGTGACGTAGGTGTTTGTGCCAGTCACTTGTGAGAGTAAGCAAGCTCTCCAGTGATGGTATGACTATAAGTGAATTAGTGAAAACAGAGTGTGTGTGTGTGTGTGTGTGTGTGTGTGTGTGTGTGTGTGTGTGTGTGTGTGTGTGTGTGTGTGTGTGTGTGTGTGTGTGTGTGTGTGTGTGTGTGTGTGT
>JAVQJX010198298.1:0-10454 GCA_036025115.1 Ambassis agassizii
ACTGTCCCAATTCTGCTGTTTTCCCACACTTGTGACCTGCGCACTCGAACCCTTTATGTGCACTTCCACCGAATGCGCACTTCATACAGGGCCGTAGGGTTTAGTGCGGGTATTGGGATCGGGCATATGAGTAAAGACTTTTGCGCCCTGGGGAGGAAACACATGACCAATCATTAACTTTAAACGACGTAGATGAACACAACAACTTTACTCAGTAGTATATATTATTTATCTTGCTCATCTAAAAATGTTATACATATATTTCGAAGTACTTTATTTAATTTTTTTTTTTTTTCTTGTGGGGAGTGGCGAGTGGTGGGGCGGCGCCCTAGCGCCCTCTATTGGCCAGCCGCCACTGCTATGATGGATACATATAAAATACACTGCACAGTGAATGTATGATTAATTGCTTTCCCAATAACCACCTGTTCCTCCTGGATAAAATCTGTGATTTTACAAATGTCTACAAATGCTATGTCTACAAATGCTCTGGTTTCTTGTGGAAAAAGTGTTAAATGGTGCACAAAGTCTAAAGTGTAACGCCAAGCTCGATGAAGAGAGTTTATAAGCAGTGTCCCTCTGATGGACAGCTTAGGCTTCACCGAGCCAGCTCCCTAAAACAAAACCTGGCTCTGTCAAACCTGCTTTGTGGAGTTGTGAAAACTCCATGCACTCCAATCATCAGTGTGAATAACTTACACGTGTTTTTCCTGCTATGACATGTCAGACTGCCTGTATTGATGCTCAAATTGAATTAATCAATCTGTAGAGTAGCAGGATGTGCCTTGTGGTTTGGTCTTATAACAGCTGCTGCTCCTGTCTTTTTCCATTGAAGACATAATAGCTGCTGGCTGCTTTTCTACACTGAGGTTGTCATTAGTGCTGCCTGTCCTGGCTGGGATTTGTAGGATGATATCAGAAGTCTGGGTCAAATACGTAACCCTGTTACAATAAGGCTGTTTTTTATATGATATTGACATTGAGCAGGTGTCTATATATGAAGCTTATGATGCATTTTGCTCTTATTTCTTGCCAGAATGCACACAACAATGCTTATTGTGCTTGAGTAAATGCATAGACATACTGTTTACTTCTGCTTGTTTTGGCACAATATTGTTGGAAATAAAAGTTGCTGCAAGTTGTCTCTGCCCTTCCTGTGTTGTGACAACCTTTTTCCATTTGTAGCATCCATAGGAGTGGGTTTTGTTGTTGTTTCTTGTGGACTCTGCAGTCAGAGCAGTTGGATAGTTAAAGCTGTCATAAGTGTACCTTGAAAGCAGACAAAACAGGTCCCCCCCTTGTCAGTGTGCCTTAACTAAATCATCAAGCCAATCAGTTATGTGGTCTGTTAGTCCTGAATGGAGAGGCCACCCATAACCACCGACCTACAACTCATTAGCTCTAATGGAGTCAGTTTAATGAACCCTGTCTGGGCTGACTGACAAGCAGCCTGGGATGGCACACAATCCAGTCTGCAGGCCAAGGACAATCTACCTCTGTGAAAAAAATGGCAGTGCCTCCATTCATATGGTAAATGTCACACAGTCCCTGCAGTAACCTGATCCACCAGGGCTGGCTCTCATTCAAAGAGGAAGGGAGATGCATGTGACTTTATCTGAAAGCCACCGATGGGCTTTGAATGACATGCTGCTCATTACGTTGCTGTGGTCATTCGTGCACAACTACTCAGCAGGTTGAAGCTGAATTTACGCCCGTAAGCTCACATGAAACAGTGCTGGGCTTCTAAGATGATCTATACTATTGTCTTTACCATAACTTCATGTTAGTATTTTTTTTCCATTTCTTTCTCCAATTATTTAAAACAGATGTCAGTGTAGTTTTCCAGGTGCTGATACATTGATAAGTTTGTGACCTATTCTAGAAGATTTTAGAAGATTTGCAAGTCTGCTCGTTCACACAGGCATTCAGGAATTTAAACATGGAGCACCCACTCTGTTAATCCTTAGACCACCTTTTTGCCAAGATAAAGAAAGGGCTTAGAAGTCACAATTTAGGCTGTGATATTGACCACTTTGTAGAGGTAAAAAAATGTGCTAGTTTTTCAAGAATTGATACGTCATCTTAGCCAAAAGTGATAATTCACTCAGGTACCCTCAGAGTGTGCAATCTCAATTTAATTAATTTATAATAATTAAATTAAAACTAGCCTAGTTGGGATTAAAGTAATTTGATTTGCATAAAAATGTTTTTAAAAAAAACCTCATAGCATCATGACCCCATTGTGCAGGAACCATTTTCCTCCATGATTAAATTTTGTAGCAGAACAGTAAACCTTGCCCTTTCTTTGCAGTTACATTGTGAGACTTTCATCACATTGCTGCTGGGAATATTATTGTGTAACTGTTGAATCATTTCTCTGCTGCTGCTGTTACATGGTGTTCTGTTTTTGAGCCACTCTTATATTAATTGATGGATGGGAATCCTTTAATTAACCATGCGTACTGATCT
Source organism: Ambassis agassizii (assembly GCA_036025115.1). Classification (NCBI taxonomy): domain Eukaryota; kingdom Metazoa; phylum Chordata; class Actinopteri; family Ambassidae; genus Ambassis; species Ambassis agassizii. Next base: position 2,470 of record JAVQJX010198298.1, read on the forward strand.
GCTGTGGTAATTTTCTACATGCTGAAAAAGGAGGGCAAGAAGATAATGTCTGAACATCTCTTAACTTGTACGTTGTCTGTCATAATTTTGTTGCTATGGCGACCATATTACTGTATTACTTCTTGGGGCTGTTTTGCACAGAATGTAGGTACATAAGAAGAAGTAATGTCAGGCAATCATCAGTGCCAATAGGAAATTCCTGTAAATATTTACAGTGTTTCTCATTCTCCTTTTTATTACAATAAAAGGACTGTTTCTAATTAATGCAATGTACCTCTTGATTCTGGTCCAGTGAAAAAGTTCATTTCAGTTCCTGTGTTCTCGTTGATACTCCCTCTGGAGATATACTTGATCTTTCAGAATGCCGTCCCTCTATCGGGCTGCCCCTTGTGTATTTGATTTTGAAGTAATTCTGACAGACATCCAGCTCTCCCACACAAAACAGCACAGCAGCAGGTGATGACAGGAAATTGGCTTAAGAGATGCTAATAATTTTATGAGAAAGACAATTTTTACAGGTGTCTATCACTGTATCACATTAGTGTGGTATTTTTGCCAAAATACCAGATAACCAGATCTGGAAAAAAGTAACATTTACTCCACAACAACAGACGGCAACTCTGTTTCAAGAAGAGGTCAATAAATGTCAGTAGAGATCCACTTTGGCAATGTAAATGTAGTTGAATATTTTAAAACAAAAAAAATCTATTTTGACTAGTTTGAATGTGAGGATTCTTGCTTGTGTTTATTTGCTTCATGTGTGAAAAAAAGAATTGAATCACTAACATTTATAAACCCAATTTATTGTGTGGCTATAATCAGAAATCCACTTAGCTGTGCATATCTGAACCACATAAATTGACCAATCAACTTTCACATCCTGCACAGTTTTCTCAAATGAGAAATTAAACGAGGAACCAAAACAGTTTTTTGTGTCAGGCTATACGTGTTTATTCCATTTTAACATGGAGGTCTAATAGGACTGACGCCTCTGGTGAACTGCAGGCATTGGTGCCTCTATATTGGCTTCAGTTTTAAGCTCTAGTGGTTGCTGCTTGTTTTGTGCCCTGTATTTGATCAGTACTCTAGTACTCTACTCTTGAGCTTTCAGTTGCAATTATATGGAAATATGCACCAAACTACTGTACTTGGTTAGGTTTAGGAAAGGATCATGGTTTGCATCAAACATTTAAATCAAGCAGCAGAACTATGCTATGCTTCAAGCTGCAGAAAACGATACTATGAGTTCAGTTGCATTGATGTTGATCTCTTAGATATAACATGAAATGGATGATCTTCTCACAGACATCACAGCTTAGGTGAAAATAGACCTACATAGCAAATCTCTGTCATTGGCAACAAGCTCTTCTGACATTTGTATTAGCTACTAGAGCAACAAGGCCTCCTCCTATCACCACAGAGTCTACATAAATATCAGCCATTGCCATAACCTCACTGTACAGTTGGAATGTATTCCCCTTTGTTATTCTCATGCAAGTGTGAATGTTACAGTATTCAATATAAAAGTTACATGGGAGGTTTTCCAAACCTGCCTCAGCTTGTCTACAAGCTGTAGGGAAATGAAATTTCTTATTTTTTTTCCTTTGGCAACTAGTCAAAGGAAACATTTTAAGATGGATAATAACTTGCAAGTGAAGCTCATAATTTCGATTTCCACCTGACTTCTGTCCTGTTGTGTCTAGTTGAAGCAATTTTGTGTTTCACTGTTATCAGAGAACTATGTGGGAAACCATTTCAAACACAGCATGACCTTTGGTTGGGAAACGGGGCCTCTGCTGGCAGTCGGTTGTGATTTAAGGCAGATGTGTGGAAGCCTGCCTGGCTCTAAGACCCAAAGACCCCATCAGGTCCAAACTGAGCCTGAACTTAGTCGAACCAAAGAGCTGATACGGGGAGGGCCAGTCAATCAGGAAATACTAAGGAGTGGATTCATCCGGATGTTTAAGTGATTCAACGGACTGGAAATTTATCACTGAGAGTAGACACTGTGATTGCAACATCTTGATGACAATAGGAGCCTGTTGTTTATGTTTATGCGATAAGATACACAGTCTGCCAAAATTATAATGTAGCTCTGTGATTTAGTATTTACAAGCTAAGCTATCCACAGAAGTGGTCTTGACGTAGAAAATGCTTCTTCAGATTATATAGCAGATCTCACATCTGCATGCAGCAAAATTCTGTTGAACTTTGTGACATCAAAGATAAGTGAAAACAGCCACAGAAAGAATGCGTCATAAAGCGAACGGCATCTTTCTTTATGTTTTCCCAAAACCTAGACACGAAATATAATCAGCGAGTACAACAGCCTCATGAGGATGGTGAACGGCAGAGTTTTACAAGGACAGTTTCATTACTCACTGATGGTTGTGTTTGGTCTCACAGCACTGAGGAAACGCAGCTGACCCCAGTCTCTATACACAGAGTAACTAAACGCAACAGGCCCAGTGAAGACACAGGCTTCACTCAAGTGCTCCCAATTAGTTGGATATATTCTTAACAACAATGATCTGGAGGAGGTAAAGCTCATGTGTTGTTTTCATCATCCAGTGGCGCATATTCAACAATCTGGTGGAAGTTTAGTTTGCTCTGGCAGACCTTAATCAACTGAGATGAACTGTGTATCATCATTAAGTCAACTTATAAATTACTTTGAGTTAAGAGCTACATCCTGTTTTCCTTTCTGATGATAACACTTCTCATAATCTCACAGTTTTTTTGATGGATTACTGCCAATTCAATTACTGGAGGACATTAAAATGGCAAATGCCAGATCAGATACAGCTTTCAGTACTTGGACAGACTTTCATTTCACTTAATTGTTTGGCCAGACCTTTGTGTCATTTTCATGTGTCTGCACTTGGCTGAATCTATGTTGGCTTTATTACTGTCATAATAAGAAGGTTTAAAAAAATACATTTTCTTTATATTTTGAGGAAAGGCTTTCTATTTACCTCCCTGCTGTTTGTGGCTGTCAGCAGCATTATACAGAATTGCATATTGAATTTTAGTGGTCATGTTAGTCTACACACTGGTGTTGTGGTCTTGTGTGTTGCCTTTTGAACTTTTTCCAAATATTTTACAAATCTCTGTGCAACACGAAAAGCGCTGTGTGGAGTTGGTGTGACTTTTTGCCACCTTGTGGAAAAGTCACTTCCTTCCCTGGCTTTTGTTTCGATCTTTGCTTTGACATTTTGCGGTAAACTCTTTCCAGAATGATTGTTTAAAGTCTGGTTTCACTGAGCATGTGATATATCTGCACCTTTATGGCCAATCAAACGGCTTCGCACACACATGACACCTCTGTGGCTCTTTTTTTTTTCTACAGCCATTGATTTCGTCAAGGTAGTTTTCTGAATCCCTGTATTATCGTGGCACCATTTTGAAACCAGTTCACCCCTGCTGTTAAATGAAGGTGTAAATAAACACAGAGGGTGCTGTGTGTATGAAAAAGTGCATACGTGGGGCTATGATTTTTCTTTTTTTGAAGTAAATTTGACCGTTTGTATACTGTCACTCTTACTGTTTGTTTTTTAGCGACTCAAATCAATAGGTGCACACAATTAGTTAAATTAGAAGCTTCAAAAAGCAGAGCTGCCAGTCAAGAGATTACAAATTACACAAGTTTGTTGGCAGTGTGCATACACCCACGTCAACTTCATTCAATGTGGTTGGACGTCAAAAATCATCATAGCTGTCAATCTTTGAAAAATTAATTGAACATTTTACATTAAAATCTAAAATATTTTCTTCCTGTCGTGGTAATACATAGAGCAGACAGAAGTCACTGATGGATAGTTGGGTTATGGGGTTGAGTTGCAGTTGGCGTGCTGGATAAGGAAGGTGAGTCACAGTTCACACACTGTGTGTGTGGCCTTATTGTAACTCTGAGATGATTGCTTGCAGGGGCACTTCAATGGAGAGAAAGAGAGGCCGTACAGCTGAACCACAGGCATGGGCCTGCTGTATCTCTGCTGCTCATCTGCACTGATGCTCACTTATGTACATTAATAGCCGAATTCAATGAAGATAGACCAGTGGTATGTGACACCAGAGGGAGTGATTAAGAGAGATACCTGTCTGCAGTTGTACAGTAGAGGGTTTTGACAGTAGCCAGTTTTTTTTCTGTGCAATTATCTATGAAAGGTGGTTGATCAGGTTTGATGCCAGTGATGGGGGGGAGTAACGCAGGCTTCTATAATTGTCGGCAATTACAGTCAAGCTCTTCAGGGGGACAGGAGAAGGCAGAGGATTATAGAAATATTCATCTTCTGTGCATGATGACTAAACATGGTAAGATACATGAAACACAAGAGCTTTTGTAACTTTAAGGCTTTGTCCTGCAGTTTTTCTCAGGTTTAAAGTTGTGGAGGCGTTAATCCTACCCAGAAGATAAATTAATTCTTTCGGTAATTCTTTACATAACTAGACCAGCTGCTCATTAAAACACTTATTTTGGACTTGAAGCCACTCATTTTTTTGCTGTAATGTGAAAGAAAGCTTAGTTTTTTACAAATTAAGTGCATAGTTTTGATGAATATTTTCTCTATAACACACACTACTGTCAATTCAGGCCTCAAGACTTCACACACAAGGGGTGGGGGAGTCCGACAAGGCTAATCAAAGGAAAAAAACCTTATGTAAAGTTCAAGTAAATTAAAATGATGTGCAAACTCTAGGAAAAATCTGTAAAAGATATGGCTGGACCTTTTTAATACAGAGAGCTGAAGAAAAACAGTCATGGGCTTGTCAGTCTGATGGCTAAAAAGAAAATCAGGGGTTAAACTAAATTCAAAATGACAGTTACCCAGAATGCATGTGGATATTTATCACATCATTGCTCTATAACTGGCACCATTTGTTTCGCTTGTATAGTAGCGGCTTGTGTCTTTGTTTTTTCTTTTTAAGCATGCATAATTCTTTACACACTGGTTCTGCTCAGTTAGAGCATCTGCAACTCTGTCTACAGAGTTTGAGTCTGAACTGCCAAACCCTATTCATCCACCTGTGAAACAGATCAGAGAGGAATTACAGCTGGTGTGCAGAAAAGTTTTGCTTATATACACTTTAGAGCTGCATACCAATAGATGAAAAATGACAGAGAGAGATGGTGGTTAAGAAACTAAATTCTGTTTCTGTTGCTCTTTGCTGCAAACATTTGTCTCACATTACAGCTGACTTTAAAGTTTTAAAAAAGCTACAAACGATGACCATGTGCATAAAGAATTTTTTGTTGTCAAATATTCTCTGGTTTCAGTTTCTGAAATGTTTCACTTGTGCTGTAAGAAAACAAGTTGATAGATTGGACGTATTAATTATTGGCAACACAACAGTCGTCACAGTTCTAGTACTGTAAGATACATTCATGAAAACACACTTTAGAAGCCATCATTCATAAAACAAATATTATATACATATTTCATGGCATAAAAACATGACATAGCAGTGCCCCTAATGTTTGCACTGCAGACCTCATTCACCATTGAAACAACTACAAAAAGCGTTCCACTTTTTGTTACTTTCCTGTTGCATGTTTACTGCAAAGCTCTCTTCTCTGAGCATCATCTGGACTAAACGAGTAAGAGAGATGCCATAGAGGAAGATGCATATCTGACAAATCCTCCTTTTTGGAACCATCCGTGAGATTGTGAGGAAATTCTTGCTTAAATCTACTTTTGTTATTTCCTGGCTTTTGTAAATCCACTGTAACTTAATTAAGCCCAGCATACAATGTCCCACTGACAGCCCCCCCTCCCCCCCCCTCGAATTTCATCACTGCCTTTGTCATTGAAAACTGACCACTGCCTCTGTTGTTTGAGTACAAAAAAGCCTCATGAACAATGCATTTTTGCATGAAGTTCTGTGCGTAAACGTTTGTGTTGGTCTGGTATTTATTATGTTGCTGGACTGCAATTCACTCATAACATCAGCAAGATGTTTGAGAACACAGAAATAATTTAATAGAGATTTAATGATTTCAATAATCACATCCATAATGTACCATATGTTTAGTTTAAGATCTATTGAATTCCAAGATTATTTTCCATCTAAATAGCATTGCAAGTGCTCTCGAGTTTAATCGCCTGCCATTATGTCAAGAATGCAATAATTTGTCTTAACTCTGTGGTACACACAATTTCAGAAAACTACCCTGCAGCGTCCTTGTTGTTTCCAACTCGACATACCATACAAATACACCGACTCTGCAGGAATGCTTTGAGAACATTACCTAGCCCAAGGAGACTGTAGTGCAGTTCTCACCGCTGCTGTTGTAACCTGATGAGGCTAAGCTTCAACAGTTTGTGAGGGGATGGAGCGGATGATCAGCTCCCTGTTGGGGCTGATCTTTAGCCCTAAAGTCTCACCAGCAGTGAGATTACCTTTATCTTTAATAGTCATAAAATCCAAAAGTATGTAAAAGTTTACCTTACGCTAGCATAGAAGGTTAACTTTAAAGCTACATATGTGAATTGTTTAATCAAAGACATTCTTTCCTTCTATTCAAATTAGTTGAACACCATTTAAAACATATTAAACTATTTTCCACTGGTGTGTTTTATAAGTAGATTCATGCAGTAAAGGGTGAAATAGTCCTGTACCTCTGAGAAAGATCTGCCTTCTCTCACTGGCGTGAAGCTCCTGAGTTTTGCTGAAATATATTCCAGTTTTTGTCCCAATTCCAGGAGATGCCAACAAGAGGAAAACAAATTCTTCTGTGAATTATCCAATATGGTCCTTTCTCTCAGTCTTGCACTTGTTTGAAATTTGTTCAGAAAGTGAGAAGGGTCTCAGAGGCTGCAGGCTCAGTGTGGCTGCCGAAAGCTGTGGGTCCTAGTGCCTGCCTGTCTGAACCACCCGGCTGCCATGTGCAGGATAATTCAGTTCATGGGTATAATAGATGCATGTTTGGATGCACATTAGCACCACACATGCTACCATTTTTGTAGATTCTGAAGATACTCATAATGGTCACACAACACTTTTTATTATGTTTGTCTTAAGGGGTGTTTATTCCTTTATTCCTTTGATTCTTCATGTTTGTCTCAAACTCAGTTCATTGCAGTTACCTTTTCCTCTTTTAGCCTAGTTGCTAATAGTAAAATTCCCCCATTGGTTTTAGATGGAAATCCATTCCTACCATGAAAATCTCAACAACTATTGGATCAGTTGCCATGAAATGTGGAAACCAGTGAAGCCCAGAGGATAAATCCCATACCCATGACCCATGGTCTTCTGACCTGTCATCAAACATCAAAGACTGGTTTGCACAAAATATCCATAAAACACCTGTAGGCTGCTTTGCATACGGTAAATATTATAGCTGATAAACCTCACTATATTAGCTTGTGGATATTCTGGTGATTTTAATTTGTAAATTTGATCATTTTATTATTTTTTTTGTCATTAAAATGGTGCAGGAAGGAAACATTTCTTCTTGGAGCTTCACAGGTGGCCTGTATCTAATTATATTCTTACTATGATGTAATATTAAAAATATTTGTAGATTTGTTTAATAGAAAGATGAAGCCGATACATAAGCTCTCCTTTTCTTTTGCAATTATTTTCACAGTTCAGGATGTTTTGTAGACCATAGAGGATTTGTTTTGCTTTTGAAATCAAATTAATTTCATTCATTTCCATTTCTCATCACAGCTGCTTGGATTCTCCCAGATGTTAAATTGATCAAATTGTTCATTTTTTTTTTTTTAAGCTGACATAATTGCAGACACCGGCTCTTAGGGGATAGAGTTACGGAGTGTATCGTGTCTCTGGCTCTGAGAGACTGATTGAGTGAATGGTGCTAATGTTTCAAGAAGAGATTTGTGCTCAGAGGTGAGACGACATAAACTAATCCAGGTGTGGAGAAAGTACATGTGTGGCTGAGATTGTTTCTTTGTATCTGTTCACAAAAGGTCATGGATAGTCTGTTTTTTGCCCTTTTCATATATACTTTAAAAAAAAAA